>VDFB02000008.1:58754976-58915862 GCA_007258455.2 Sequoia sempervirens | reverse complement strand
ATATCAAAACGGAGGAAAATTGGAGTATCAATAATATTGCAACCGCTTAGACATTAAATAATGACGATAACTGTTTAGAGACATAAAATAAAAGTATTCGACCTCGCGCTTCTGCCATGCATGCCACAAAGAGCAGAATCGCAATCCACAGAACTGCAAAATTCATAGCCATCTTCATGGTTGTTGCTGAATAAGAGGAAGCTTGAATTGTTATGAAGCTCTGCAAATGCTATGGTCAAACAGAGAGCTTATATTGTTGGGTTGCCGACCTCGGACATGTCGCTGACCAATAACTAAATACTTATTCTTTTGTACCCATACTTTGGGCCTGCAGATTTCCTTGTTTTTGCTGAAACTTGTGAATTAGATTGGCGAAGCTTACAATTTTGCCTTGTTATTTTTCTTGTTACGTTATTTTTACTTTATTTGCAATTTTTTGCAAGTTTTAAATGCACTTTTTGGCAATTTTGCTTTTGCAAATGGGGAAAAATATTTCTGGTTAGTTTTGTGCACTTTTTAATTGTAGGATTCTCATAGTTAGTGAAAAAGGTAGTGTTCATGAAGGAATGGAAAAAATGCGTAGAGCCTTTGAATTATACCCATACTATGCAATGGCATTGAATCATTTAGCAAACCATTTTTCTTCATAGGGAAGCATTTTCTTGTGGAACAGTTGATTGAGACAAAGTTATTGTTTCAACTAACTATTCCCTCTCATGAAATATAATTCATATTATAATCTTACACAATATTATCATAGTAAAGGTGATTATGACACCACTAGCTGCTACAACATGACATCAATCAATGAAAGCCAGAGGCCACAGGATTTTGTGGACAGGTTCAATTGAAGCTGGGAGATCTTAAGAGTTCTCTTCTAAATTTTGAAAAGGTTATGGAGGTCCACCCTGAGAACTATGAGAGCTTAAAAGCTATACACCATATATATGCTCAGCAAGGGAAGGCAAAGAAGCCTTTGGAATTTAAGAAAGAAAACCCACATAGATCTATGTGATGCCCATGTATTTATCAAGATGGGTGAGTTATCAAAATTGTGAGACCCCAATGCAGCCTTAGCTTCTCTTAAGAAAAAAAAGTCTCTTTTGAAGAAGAGTATTGTCTAGTGAGTTTATGAGACTGTGATTGAGAATTATACCCTTCCAAGGGTCATCAAACAACTTGATGGAGTCTATGTTTTTAGAGCTCAATATGGATTATTTTTTAATAATTCAAGAATAAGTGATTTAGAAGTTCAAGAAAATGGTAGTCTAAGAACTCAAGAATTCATCTCAAAGCTGCACCATATTTAGGAGAATGAGGTAGCTTGACTGAGTTCCATTTGATTCAAGATTTGATTCTTCAAAGGAATATCTTCTCAAGAATGTATATCTAATTTTTAATCAAAAAAGTTTTGTTATGTAAACATTAAGGGGATCCCTTATGAAGGTGAACCAGAGCTTTCAGGGGTACATTTGGAGGGAAAATGTAATAAGGGGGAAGGTTAGTGTAATGGTTATCACATTATTGGTTGATTAGTTTATATGTGGTTATAATAGCTTATACACTCGAATATTATAACAATTTGTAATCCTCCTATTTTAATATATATTCCTATAGAACTATTGATCAATCAAATGTTTAATACTTCAAATTTAACTTTATGTACTTAAGATAAGCTTGGTATTTTATTTTTCTTCTTTTATTAGTTTAAGCTATTATTAGATAATTATGTCTCATGACATGTGATGTCAACACTTTTCATGACCTAATATATTCCTCTTTTGGGGTTTTCTTTTATAATCACTCTCATTCATTGCATTATTTAGTACAGTGAGAGCTCTTCATATATTATAATCTTTTTATTTTAGAGGAAATAAGAAATCATTTTTTGCAACTCTCCTACATGGAAGGTGTTATATTTTTCTATTTGATCCTGCCTTGTGTGTGTTTTCACAATTCTAACATGGTATCAAAGCATGGATTCAACAAACCCCTTCTTGAATTTTGAGGATTTTCTCCAACTAGGGTTACAAGCACATTAAATCTGGTTTATTCATATATTTTGTAGGGTTATGACTTGGACATTTTTTGGTGCATTATAGAGTAGAATAAAGCTCATCATTGTGTTTAGGAGCCCGAATAGATAAATTTCAACTATAAATTTTCCTATATTTAATGTTGGGAATTTTTGAGGAATTTTTTTTTACTTGGTTCGTTGTATGACCCTCAAAGCCATGTACTATACTATGAAAGTCTAAATAATTTAAAATATATATAATTTTTTTTGTTGCTACAGATATAAGCTAGCACCTATTTCTATGGTGGTAGTGCATAGGTGTAGGGGGTCTAAGGCCCTACGAACTTCTAGCTACATGTAGGTGCCAACCGCTAGTGAGGTGGTTAGGCTAGCCACTAGTGGCTAAATGCTACTTATGCCCACCACTATCAACTAGCCACCAAACCATAGCTTAGGTAATGGCGAGGGACCAAAATTATTTTCTAAAACCCGAGAAACTATCAAGTCACATGGGGGACCAATGCCCAGCCCCTAATGGGCCTAGTTTTTCCCATAATACCTTAATAGGGTAACTTTTTTCTTGGGGTCATAACTTTTCACTCTAGTATAAAAATTGGGAAAATGAGATATCATAAAAAATATTTTTCCAAGCACTATAAAAATGTTTAGGTACTTTTCTCATATCTTTTTATTGGTGCATTCTACAACTTTTGAATTTAAGATATATTATTCTCACTCCCAAGCTCACAATTTTGACCAATTTCTCCATTTCTTTTTATTTCTATGGTATTGGAAAGGTATTTTAGAGCTCTTCATAAATACCCATTCACCATTTTCCATTATTTAATATCTTGGTACATATTATCTAGTTTTCTATTTTTTCATATTCTCATGAATTACATAGGAATTTTTAGCTCCTAGAAACTTTTTTTTTGCATGGAATGACATATTTTTTGTTGTTCTACATGCAATTCTAGTATTTTTCATTTTTGAGTATTACAAAAAAAAATGTATGCAATTTCACTTTTCTAGAAATACTTAAATAAAGTATCATTGTTTTACATGTTATTTGGGGATTTCACACATCCTATGGTGTCTTTTCTACTTGCACTATGGTATAAAGATTCAAGGAATGATTTTTGTAGTCATTTTGTTTTTCCATCACACATTTTCAAGTGAGTGTTCCTTTCATGACAATATTTAATCATTTTGATTCTGACCTCATGCATTTTTTTTTTGTTTGTGTTATTATTTCTAATATTGTAAAGAAAAACCAAAAACCTTTCATAAAATACTTGCACACAATAAGCCTAATTGATATCAAAGATCAGGTAAAATATTTTATTTGAATGTATAAATTAACCTTACACATATAGGTAAGGTGGTGAAGGTAGGCACATTGAAAACAATAAATTACTACACCTATAGTAATAAGAAACTTCTTAACTCACATTCCAAGTGTTCTTGTGAGTAGTGAGTGACCAGGCAAGAGGTGTCTCACAAAGTGACACTTATCTCAACCACATAAGTTGAGATAAATTTATAGAAGTCTCTAAGTGGAGACTTAAATAATGTTAATAAGACTCTCTCTAGGTATGGAAAAAGCTAACTAGTTTCATAAAGTCACTATTTACACTAACAATTTACACACCCTTTTTTAGTTGTGGGTATTTTCATATGCATGTTAAAATTCTCTTTTTTCTCCTTCGTACACTTCTTGGTGACACATAGTTTCAATGGACCTGTCATGGCTCTCTCTTGTCCACATTATGGGGGCCTTCTATTGCTGGTGCTAATGCTATCATTGTTTAAAAAATGAGTGAGCTATGTATCTAATATTTGTTCCTATGTACAAGGTAGATGCAATATTTTTTACCCGTACATTTTGATGATATGGAGAAGTATATGAATAGTCTTGCACTCTTATTTTTGGAGGTGAACTTCCATTTTCACTTGATTAGTGCTCTACAAACTATTGTACTTATATTTAAAAATTGCATCTTTTATGGTTGTGTAGTGTCATTAGTCACTCATGTAGATTCATGTTCCATTTGTACCTTCAACTACCAAATGTTTTACTTTATTTTAAATATGATTATTGTTCAAGTAATCTTGTCTTCTTCATCTTGATCATTATCTTTTTAGAGGAGGTTTTTCATTTGAATACTATAGAAGTCATCATTTGAAATTTTTCTAGAGCTTCTTCATGCTTCAGTGATGTTCTTCATGTTCCATTTTTTAGAATAATGTTTTGGATGCTTTTTAGCCCATCTTGTATTTCTCTCTTTTGTGGAGGAGTTTTCTCCTATGAGGTTATCTCCTTTTATCTAGTTATGAGAGATTATATTATTTATACATGGGCACCTCATTAGGCCTTATTTTCTAGGACCCATTCATGTAGGACCCATTCATGCATTATTTTCTTTTTATGAATTTTCTTATAGAGGCTTTTAGCTACTCCCTAAGTTACAATTAATGGGGTGTTAGATTAATCATTTATTAGTCAAAAATTAATTAATATTGATTATTACATTAATTTATAAATTTATACATTTAAGCTAAATTTAGTAGCGTGTCTGTTCTTTTATTAGTTTGAGCCATTATTAGATCATTATGTCTCATCACATATGATGTTGAAATTTTTCATGATCTAATCCATTTCTCATATAGGTTTCCTTTGATAAGCAATCACCTTCATTGTATTTAATTCAATGAAATCTCTTCATCTCTTATAAGTTTTTTCTTTTTGAAGAAATAACAAATAATCATTTGGAACTCTCAAGCATGGAAGGTGTTCTCATTTGTTGTTTGATCTTACCTTGTGTATTTTTTCACAATTCTAATAATTTAAATCCACAAATAAATTCCTACTTACAAAAAAAATCTTTATCTCTAATTTAATTAAATGAATGCCAATTTTAACTATCTCAAGCATTCCAAATGATATATAATAGTTTAAAAAGTTAAATATAATAAAAAATCTCAAATCACTTACATTTTAAAAAATAAGTGTGTAGGAGTTATAATTTTCTCATCAAACCATTATAATTCTCTAAATCATCTAAAGATAAAAGAGATCATATTGAGTATGATAGAAATATGATGCAAGAAAAGAACATGTTATAATCTCTCATAAATAGAAACTAAGAAATCTATCCTAGCACCAAAAAAAAAAGATACCATGTTATATTTTAAAAATAAAATAAAAATTATCTAAGAAGTCATTACAAGTGATCAAATTTATAAAATTGTAAAATATACATTATAGTAAAATAATTTTGCTATAAAAAACTTAATTTTATAAAAGAAAGTGTAAAAAATCACAACTTCATTCAATACATATAAATGATAGGAAAGAGTTATATTGATAAGCTCAAAATTTCCAAATCTATTAAGATGAGGAATATGTCAAAAATGAAAAAAATATTTTTTGTTCAATGTTTCCAAATCTAAGAGGCTAAGAAAAAATATAACATTGAGAAGGAAAAAAAAATGTGCAACTCGTTGTCTTATTATATTTAAGTAAAAATATATTTTAAAAAAATGTGCAACTCGTTATCTTATTCTATTTAAGTAAAAATATATTTTACGGGGAAGACGTACCCAATGTGAAGTTGACCAACCTAAAATGTGCAATCGACGTTCACTACCTTCAAGGAGACGATGAAAATGATCGCAGCCGTTGATTTTTTCCACAGCTCTTTTTTAATCGTGAGTTTGTGGTCCGTTGGTCTTTGTTGGATGATGTTGACAGGAAAGCTCATTAATCCAAACACTAGTTTTATAGTCCTGACAACGACGCGATATGTAAGCATGAAGATAGAATCCACGTTGGATTGTATCAAACTCCACGTGTCCGTTAATGTCCGACTTGACTGACTGGACGGCCCGGTCCAATCGGTCAAAAGCTACCTGCCAACTACTTTTTGCCGTGAACCTGAAAATTTTCTCTGCCGTGGACTCTGAAGTCCTTAAATCGAGCTGAAGGGTGAAATTCAGTTGCATATTTGTGAAGGGAAACAAAGAGGAGGGAATGCCTCTGTTTCTTTCTGATACAAAGTTACGCGACTTGGGAGGGGATGTCTCTTTAGTCGTGGAGAAGGCAGACACTTTGTCCTTTTTTGTAGCAGTTATTACTCTCTCACCCTATTAATGCGCCTTCATTATCAAATTGCACCCAACACCGTAATAGGCAGAAAAATTTGTACGCTGCTTTCAAATATTAGGATAAATCAGATTTTCTGGCGCACGGTCCGTATGAGTGGAAGACGATTAAACGAATCTCAGCCGTTCATCAGTTTTCACAATTTTCTCGGCCGTTTTCCGCCGTTTTTGGCTGCTTTCCCCGCCGCTATTCGTTTCCGCTCCTCCAAACTCTCCCTCGCTGGTATTGCTCTTTCACTTCTCCAATTTGGCCAGGTATAGCCAAAAAATAAGGTTTCGCTGAGGGTTTTAGAGTAGTTTATTTATTTATTTCTATGGTAGGGTTTCATAGTTTTAAGAAAGTGGAAGCATTAACAAGGCATTAACAAAGCACCTGAACTGTCACAGAATACTGAAAATGATGTCATCTCATGGATGGCAATACTTGTAAGATATGTATAAAATGGATTTGTTTAAAAGGCTTTAGAAACTTTCAAGCAAATGCAATTGGCAGGTGTAAATCCATATTCCACAACTTTCGCCAATATCCTCCCTACCTGTGCCAATAAAGACATCTATCAAAGCATCATGGAAGACTAGGAGGATTTCTTCCAAATATTATAGTTGGATATGCTCTCATAAACATGTATGCAAAATGTGGAAGCATAGAAAAGGCACGTGAACTGTTTGATAGAATGCCTCAAAGAGAGGCTATTTCATGGAATGCAATGAATGCAGGATATGCAAAAAATTGATTTTTTAGGAAAAGCTTTGTATCTTTATCTTCTCAAACAGACGAACCTTTTCCTAGCAGGCTGGATCACGGGAGCAAGAAGCTCTTCCACGACAGACTTCCCATCTCCAGCTCATCTCTGCGAGGCGTCATGCACACATTAGATCTGTCTCGCCTCTGTTAGTCTCCTTTCGTTAAATCTCTGTCGGAAAAGGCTCTGCGATATGGTTGACGCGCTGTGAGAGTCTTTCTTGTCCGAAGCCCAAGCGCCCGCCTTGAGACTCTACTCCATCATCTCCTTATTGCAGTCTTTATCATTTCACCTGTTCAAACGCTCTACTTATCTCCCCTGAAATCCTCCTTGGCTTCGCCTATTTGAAGCATTTGTGTCCTGCAAGAGCATTTTGCACAACACGCAGATTCTCGGAACATACGTGGCATGAAGCAAAGACTGAAGGGATGCCAGCGCCCTAGGATGATTGTTACTGTTGTTTATAAATCAATAAATATGGTGAAATACCAACTCTAATTCATATTATACTCTTTTAATTTTTTAATTTTTTTAATAATTGTAATATTGTGCCATATATATTATAAATAATTCATTTAAACATATAATTAATTTATTTTAATATACTTTATTTATTATATTTCTTTCTCCTTGCACTTTGAGCACAAGCTATTGATTTCAGTCCTCCTCTTCCCCTTCCTTCCATTACCACAAGCTAAGGAAGAAGAAGAGCAAGAGAAAGAGGCTTTTGTTGTCTCGCCACTGCAAAATGCGCCATTACACTGCACCTCACAATCCATTTTCAAACCCAATGCAACAACTTAATAAGTTCAATTCATATGATCAATTTGGAGAAGAGACCGAGACATTCAGATTGCTATATCATGGAATGCTTAAAAGGCAAAAATTCTAGCCTCTACTGACCTATATTCTAATTCTTTTATCCTTCAATCAAGCGTACCTATCGATCAAGCACCCATTTGCAGTCTGATGAGGCACCCACTTGCAGAAATAAAAGCCACGCCAATTTAGAGCAAGTACTCATGGCTGGGTATTATTAAAGGTGCACCAACAAGAGTTTGGAGGAGCGAAAACCAATAGCGGATGGAAAAGCAGAAAAAACACGGCAAAAAACAATCGAAAAAATGGCGAATAACATATTCGATCAAACACGGGATTAAATACAGGGGCCAAAATGAAAGGCTATGATCACTTTGATCATCCCCAACGTCTATTGGAAAGACTGAGTTGTAGATTCAATTTTGAATTTAGTTTAGTTTTAGATATGATTTGTCAACGATTTTTTTTTTTTTTTAAAGTTATTAGTGGTCTTTTAATCTATATCATTTGTTTACTATTTATCTCTTATTATTCTACACTATCAAATATATTATTTCTAATCATTTATTTGTTCTAAACACTCTCTTTATTCTATATTACCTCTAATCATTTACTTGTTCTAGACACTAGTATATATGAGCTTCTATACCTTAAGATAGAATAATGCATGGTAGTGTCGCTTACATTCAAAAATTGTTTTTCTTGTTTAAATGTCTTTCTCCTCATAGAATCCTAACCCTAATCTTCTCTCCAATGGCTAAAAATGCCTAGAAATGCCCCACATATTAAAAAAACATTATTTTAAGGTAAGTGAAATGATCCATTAGACAATAGGAAGGAGTGCCAACATATTAGGACCACACATGCTATATTGAAAATAATTATTTATTATATTTATTCTAGTTAAAGTTACATTTGTAAATAAATATAGATATTGAGTACAAACTATTTAAGGGTGATATTTGTATATTCATAATAATTTTTATTTGGTTGTGTCTTTCAAGATAATGGTTAATAACATTTATTTATTAAACATGAAATAGCTATGTGTCAAATTGGGTTTCGATACATTTGCTATCTATTTTCATTTATCATTTTAGTGTCTTGAAAACTTCACTTTACATGTCTAGTGTGATTAAATACAATTATATTTATGTGATTGACTATTGTGTACTTGTATATCTAAAGGCATTCAATTGCATATAATTATCTTTGAATACAAAGAAAATATTGATCACATTTAGAAGGAGCATATATGTTGGGTTCTCGTACCTAAAATAGATCTAGACCTTTAAAATTATTCAAAAATTCTTAGTATCATTGGAGCTTCTTTGTATTTTTATCATTTGAGAAATTGTAAATTATTTTTTATTTTTTTGTCTATTTAATGAGACCTTGTTTGTCTCACCTGTCTAGGCACGACTGCTTACCCTTCTCCTATAGTTTTGGGGTGAACATAGTTTATATTGTAGTTATATCTCTCGATTTATTTATCTTTTTTTTATATATCTCTCTCTATTTATTTATCTCCCTCTATCTATATCTCTCCCTCTATCTCACTCTCTCTCTTCTCTATCTCTTTCTATTCATATCTTTCTCTACCTTTATCTCCCTATTTGATCCCTCTTCTCTATCTCTAACTCTACCCATATATCTCTATCTCCCTATCTCTATCTCTACCTCTCTCCATTTCTCTTCCCATATATCTCCATCTCTCTCTTTATCTTCACATATATCTCTATCTCTCCCTCTCTATCTCCCCTATTTCTCTCTCCCTCTCTCCATCTCTATTTGTGTATCTCTCTCTCTATTTTTTTTATCTCCCTCTCTATCTCTTTTATATCTCTATCTCACCTTCCTCTACATCTCTCTATATCTCCCTCTCTATCTACCTATATATCTCTATTGTTATCTCTCCCTCTACCTCTATCTACCTCTCTGTCTATTTGTATCCTTCCTCTCTCACTCTATCTTCATCTCTACCTCTATCTTCCTCTCTCCCCTATATCTAGACATGTATCCCTCTTTCCATTTCTCTATCCCTCTCCCTCTCTCTAGACCTCTGTATCTCTTTTTTTCTCCCTTTCCCTCCATACTTCTTCCATCTATCCCTCTATCTCTAACTTGTTATCTCTACATCTCTCTCTACCCTGATATCACTCCCTCTATCTATCTCTCTATATATCACTTCTTGTATCTATCTCTATTTTCTATCTCTCCCTCTCTCAATCTCCCCCTATATATTTATCTCTTCCATCTCTATCCATCCCTCTCTCCTCTCTATCTCTCTCTATCTCTCCCTCTCCTTCTCCACCTCCATCTCCATGTCTATTTCTATCTTCCTCTCTATATATATCTCCTTACCTATCTCTCTCTCTTCTCTCCATCTATTCCTCTTTCTATCCCTATCTATCCCCTCTCTCCCTCTCTCCTTATTTCAAACATAACATGAACTTATTGGTAATGGAGCCTGATTATCTTTTTGATTTAAAGGTTTTGTTTCAGTCATGTTTCAATCCATATAAATAGATGTATAGTTGATTTAAAACTATAACTTCTCCATTAAGACCTTTTCTCTTTTTTTTTTTAACATTTTATAAATGTCCTACCAATTCACCTCATGTAATACACAAGTTTATGCAAAAATAGCCCAAGGATTTTACCTAATTGACATTCCACATCTCTTCAGTGTACCCATTGCACACTAAGGTGCAATTGCTAGTATTTAAGTAAATTTAACCAAAAAGCACAATATGCCACTTAAATATATCCATATTACTCTAACAATAATCTTCAAAAATATTATGCATCAAATTGTGGAAAATAAATTTTATAATCCTTTGAGAATTAGTAATAAAATTATATAATTCAAATAGTAAGATGATATAAAAATAATTAGCCTATATAATATCTATAATACTTTTGTGATGATCTTGAGAATTAAAAATTATTTGATTATAACCTAAAAATCATCTATAAAAGAAAGGATTTCAGGTTAGAAGGTAGAATCAATGACCATATCAATATAATAGATAGATAATAAATCAATCTTTTAAATCTTATTTCCTTATAAGTATCTCTAAACTATATACATCTATGAATATGATAATGAGGGTTATTCCTTAAACTTACTACCCTAGTGTACAAATTAAAATTAATTTGCAGTTTAGTTGCTTTATAATTGCTAGTAGAAAAAGGTGACAAATTTTAAATTTCAAATTAAAAAATTTAGAGATTGCATCCATGGATTTAGAAATGATATGAGGAAGTTCCACACTTATGAATCAAGGTCATGAAAAATTAGTAGACTCAAATCAAAATCTTGAGGATAAATCTTAAATTATTTCTGAGCCATTCACTTACATACCAATCAATATATTAATGTCAACTCAACCATTATAAGTCCAAAACTCAAACAAATACCAATCAATATATTAATGTTAACTCAACCATTATAAATTCAAAGCTCAAACAAAAATATCATGGATTTTTATTATTACAATCAAATGATCTTAAATAATGCTCTAAAAATCAATGAATAAATTTTTAATTAAATTATTTATTTAATGCAAATGAAAATTTGTTAATCAATCAATTCTTTTAACAATATTTTTTGACAAATAGTATCTACATTAACATTTATAAAACAATGTCACATATTCAAAAAAAAGTTTGATGAAAAATGTCTCACTTTAAAAATCGAAACCAAATCAAACGATAAAACACAAACACAATTATAAATAATCATTAAACAATAAAAAAATATATTATAATATAAATGCTCTCCCATTTTTCCTTCCCATTTTACTATATCGTCAAGCTCAAGCTTTCTAAATATTATTTTTCAATGATTCTTTATTTTGTTTACCATTTTGTTTTATATTTTTTCTCAATAAGAAATCGTCGCCATATGCATGCATCTTTACATTTGCAAAAGTACAAACCTAACAAATTCTATATAAGCCAAGCACCTTCACAAATAAAAGCAGAAGGAAGTGACAAATTTATTAATATCAAACTACACCCCATTACAAAGATGATCAGAAATGGAGTAATGGAAACATATCAAACACACTCAAAACATTGGAAGAACTACATTGCCTCGTAGTTTTGCTTCTAGCAAGAGACATTCCTAAACGACATAAACACAAATCAAACGAGAGCATTTTCTACCAAGAGTTGGTACAAAATGCCATTCCATTAATTTATTTATTCATACTAATGGCGCACTTACTCCTACCAGAACAACATTACACTTCAAGGGTTTCTTTTAATATATCTGCGGCCTTTTGTTCCCAGCAAACTCTTGCCCATTCTTTTAAAGAACGCCTGCTGTTCAAGTTTGCGTTTGTGAATTTTATGAATTCTTTTAGCAAAAACAGCTCCAATTTTATGCTTTCCTCCTTGTTCAGATCCGATTTTCTCACCTCCAAACGCGTTCACGACATGCACGCGCTCAAATTTCTTAAAGGGAGTTGAGTGGGCCAAAGTGGTTCGTTGCACTGTAACTGCAACTGCAACACAACACAAAACAGATTCACAGAGAATGTAAACATATATATATCTTTCGATAAAATAGATTTATTTATTCACACAAATAATATACTGAATATTCAGAAGAAGTGTTGAAGCCTGGATTCACGATATCAAAGCGGAGGAAAATTGGAGTATCAATAATATTGCAACCGCTTAAACATTAAATAATGACGATAACTGTTTAGAGACAGATAATGAAAGCATTCGACCTCGCGCTTCTGCCATGGATGCCACAAACAACAGAATTGCAATCCACAGAGCTGCAAAATTCATAGCCATCTTCATGATTGTTGCTCTTTAAGAGAAAAGCTTGAATTGTTCTGAAGTTCTGCAAATTGTATGGTCGTTCAGAGAGCTTATATTATTGAGTTGCCGACCTCGGACATGTCGCTGACCAATAACTAAATACTTATTCTTTTGTACCCATACTTTGGGCCTGCAAGTTTCCTCGTTTGCTGAAAATTTTGAATTAGATTGGCGAAGCTTACAATTTTGCCTTGTTATTTTTCTTATTAAATTATGTTTATTTTACAATTATTTTTATTATACGGAGAGCTGTTCTAGGATTGTATTAGAGAGTCTCAACGCACATATATTTATATATTTTTTTTAACGTTTATATTGTAATAAATATAATATGAATAATAAATATTATATATTTTAAATTTATCTATCTATTTAGAAGCATAATTGAAATGATATTATTTATACAAAAGAGTTAGTCTACCTATATAAAGAAGAATACCTATTATGATAATATTTCAATCTAAACATGTTCAATAAAGATTTCAATTTAGTTATCTTTATATTAAAATAATAAAATAATTAATGTCATTTTGATACTATACAATACCTCAAATTTAAAATTTATTTTTACTATAAAAAAATTCAACTTAGGAATTTGATATATATATTTTGATGAATAGGTGTATATATTATCATCTATAAAATAGTGGTATGCATGCATATTCACAAAAAAGGGTGAGTGAAAATAGTTACACTTGTAATTCTAGATGGGGTATGAACATGAAACATAAAAACATAAAATAAAGCTATTAGATAATTAAAGTTGTAGTAGGGGGAGGAGGAGGAGGTACATACACCAATTGAAAAAAAATATTAAAAATGGATGAATTTCAGTGAGTATTCTAAATAAATAAAACATGAAAATATTTAATAATTACCTAAATTTAATGATAAAATACCAAAGCATTTTAATAGAAATTTATGAAAACATCTGAAAACTACTTCCCAATAAAGTTACAAAACATAATGTAGAAGATCTATTAATAAATTATAGAAATCATTTCTTAAATTTTAAAATCAAATATGATGATGTCAATTAGTTGTTGAAATGATGAAAAATAATTATTTGAAAGAAAATATCAAGATCCTTGATCTAAGAATGACCAATCGTAATGTTAAAATAATACTGAAATATGTCTAATTAATGGATACCAATTAGTAGATCCAACCTAATTTATTAATGAAGGATCATAAATTGTCACCCTTGACAATTTCAAACTATGCTTTGCTCCTACATAAGTTATTGGATCTAATTGAGAACCTAATTTACTAAATTATGCATTACATGGCCCATTTTAAATAATTGTGGAAAATTACAAATGGAAAAAAAATACAGTTGTTTAATACTTTTCCCTTGACACCTCAATTCCCTAAAAATTGGGCTAGGATATAGTCACCTAGGGTGACCCAGTCCCTCTATTTTGGATCCAAATTCAAATATGTGGGTGTTGGTATTTTATTATTTGCAATTCAAATGTCCAAAGCCGGCTATCAAGATTTAATTTGTGGGAAATTAGAATAATCGTATATAAATACATAGTATTGCATCATTTGAAAACGAACAAGAAAAAATTGTAGAAATTATTATCTAGAGCATTATAGAGCACAAAAATTCAACATCAAAACATCATGTCAAAGTGTACGTGAGTTTATTCATCTTTATCTTATCATATTGTTTGTGAGATGATTTAACCCTTGTAGGTCTTCATGTTAATCAAGCAAGAAATATTCAAGGCTTGAGGAGATTTGTATGAATTTAGTCTTTCAAGGAGGCCATTGGAGGTTGGTGAGTTATAATCTATTTTTATTTTTCATTCTTTTTTATCATTTGACATTATCCCTCAAAAGGCTAGGCTTTTTATCATTGATATTGCTATTTTGGAAGTGGAAAAACTAACACAGGGTTTGACTAAGGCAATCCCCTGGCACAATCCTCCCTATCCTTAAATGTGCAGGTTTCATATCTAAAGAAGTTTAGAAGAAAATAGAAAATCATTTATTCATGGTTGCATTCAAAACCTACACCTTGACAACAAAAAAAATCTTAGTTACAAAAATATCTAACAGTGATCTGATAGTATGATAAGTAGAAAATGAAGGATCTAATTTGACATTAGAGGACTACAAAAAAAAAATTTGAAGTTTAGTCAAAATGACATTGTCACCCTAGGCAACTTAGTACTCCACTTTCAGCCCAAAATTTAAATCATATGTGCATAATATTTTTCTTAGTCCATTTACGAAGTCTGAATTTCTCTATGATATTTCAAATCTATTTTTTTTGCATCAGAATAGGTATTTACATCGTTAAGCTAGTCATTTCATTGCATTTCATCCTTAGGTCTAGTTTAGATTTGGTCATGGATAGTTTGACTCACCTTTTTTTTTTGTAAGTCAATCCTATAACTTGACCAAATTCATCAAACGCACCACCTCTATTTTTGAATAAAATAGATTTAGAAAAAGTACCCAAATCCTAGGGTTTCAATTTTTCTATCTTTCATTTTGGCTAACCTAACATGTTAACATTATATGCCTTCTAAAATTTGAGGAAAATCATCCTAGATATAGGTTTACTACTGCATTATTTTTTATTGTTCATTTAAGAATTCATTTTTACATCATAAAAAAGCATAAAAATTTCAAAAAATTGTACATAATATTGCACTATAGGTTGTAATAGGTTTATTTTTAGCTGTGTTATGTCTGATTTACATTCCAATTGCATTTCAAAAACTTTATTAGGTCATTTAAATCTGAAATCCAATCTGAAATTGTTCATTGCATTCATTTAGGAATCTTGTATTTAGCTAAAAAAGTTTAAAAATTCATTGTTTTATTTCAAAAAGGCATCAACATTATCATTTTCAGATTTAGGGATGTTAGAATAAGTCATGTGATATATATTAGATTTGGTAATTTCACTTATAATTTTCTTTTATTTCTTGAATATTTTCCAATTTTTTGCACATTGTATTTTGAGTTACATAATCATAAAATTGAGTAAATTCTAAAAAAATATTCACTGTCAGACCTATTTACACATACATCTGATATCTTTAAATATAATAACACAATCAAAATTTCAATTTGGAAAAAAATGCTATATGACATAGTTTCCCTATGTGAGCTACTCCTACTAAATTGATCCCTAATTAACTATGCAAAATCTTATCTCTAATCTCTATCCATATTTGGCAACAGTTTCTGAATATTAGCCCCATAATTGTTTGTTTAGCTAAAAGCATTGCTAGCTTGATCCATAAGGCATAACACAATGTTATCATTGCAAAAATATTTTTTTGCCATAACTCATGTTCTATTCTTAGACCTAGTTAAGCATTTCAAGGAATTTTTGATACAAGAATGTGAAAATGAGTTTATTTCTCCTCTTTTATTATTTTGCTTTGACGCCTCTCCCAATATCTCTCGTATGTGTGAGGATAGCTTGGTGCAAGTTAATGGAATCATTTACAATCATGGAAATCATGTTTGTTCTTCTCTCGATACCTCACCTACTTGGGAAGAAGGTATATTGGAGTTAAAAGATCCAATCATTGAGCATCATGATAATCTTATGTGTTTCTCTCCCAATACTTCTCCCACTTGGAAAGATATTGTGGCACAAGAGGATGAGATTATTGGTACATTTCTTTCAAAAGACAATAAGATGGATTTCATAAATGATGATGATAAGGTGCCATTAGATCCCTCATCAATAGAAAATCATCAGTTCAAGTATATAACTCAGTTGAGGTTATGAACACATAATATTTTATTATATGCCTTTTAATTTGTAGACCTCCTAAAACTATTTAATTATTTGACCTCTTCAATCCCTTTTTAATTATTGGACCTCCTAAGTCACCTCTCATTATACGACCTTCTAATCCTCATGGCCATATCCTAAACTTTGCACAACTCAATAGTAATCATGTGTTGCAACAACCAATTTATCATCCAGTCAATCCCACATATAACACTAGAAATAACAAGCAACCAAAATAAATGCCAACATCCATCCCATTATGTCAACTATACCTCCCACCAAAACCTAATGTTCCTCACCATAGTGTTAAGGAGTATGATATTTTGGAACAACTTTTTCCTACACCTACTAATATTTCCTAGTGAGATTTGATTGAAATATCATCTATTTATCTTGGTATGATTTATGATACTTTGTAACAAGTTTTTGTTCCCCCTAATGTGCAGCCAAATGATGTAGCATCCTTTCTTGAAGCCATGAAAACATATAATTTGGATATTATATTTCATCAAAATGAATTACCCCCTTTGGAAATGAAAAAAAAATAATGCCTTGATGATAATGGCTATTCTAAATAAGTTTGGGATTAGGCATACCCTTATTGATAATGGTTTAGAGATAAATGTTCATAGTGTTCATCTTTTGGATAAAATTGCAGTGGAAAAAACTTTAATTCAAATTATTGACTTTTTGTCAAGGTTTTTGATATTATGGGAAGACAACTATTTGGTGTGATAATTTGAGCTAAGATATACTATATATTTGAATTAGAAGAGTTCTTTTGCATAATATGTTTCTACATAAATTCAGGAATTACAAAAGGAGGTGAAGGAAAATTTGGAGGAGTATGATGAATTATATAAGGGCAGGAGTACAAACTTGTGTCACACTTTATAAAGAAAACAATCAACACTGATCCAGCTTTTAAACATCAAAAACAAAAAAAAGTAGCATATATGTTTTGAAGTTTATAATGATGTAATGTAAGTAATTGTGTATTTTTTATTGTATTTTATGATTTTTTTGAAAAAATAAAAAATTATTTGAATATTTTTTTCATAAATTTACACTATAATTTTATTGTTGATAAAATGTTAAAAGTGATGTTACATGAGACATTAATCTTTATATAGTAAGTTTCTTTCCTTCAATTTGTCTGTGTGCATTTATAACTTGAAGCTTTAGTGCAATAAATATTAAAGTGTGTGTATTAAAAAATCATTGTTTCCATTCGACATCAACTTTCATATTAACTGTTTATCTAAAATAGAAAAAAAATTACACCATCTTAATATAGATTCTTTTATCTAGTGCATCATATTTTTTTCAAATTTTTAACTAGTATGTTTTAGTATTGTTGTGCCCTTAGCACACACGCCCCGTTCAGAACAGGGAGCCTCTTTTCTTTCGCTTTGTCAGGTCTTTCGGGGCTACCTCATTTTGCGTGCCCCTCTTTTTGATGTTCCGCACGGTCAATGTCACTCTAGGGTTTCATCATAAATTAACCATGCCTCCGTTTTTGGTTTTTTGCTACCCTTCAGGGCCTCACGGGTTCCCTCTGGCATTTTGGGCTCTGGGGCAGCCCTGGGCCCCTTCGGGCCTGGACCTCCAGGGTTCACTTATCGGGCTTCCCCTTTGCTTTTTCCACCCTTTGCGACATTCCCCGGGTGTCTTTCCACCCCTCGGGGCCTGCCCTGCCATCTTCCGTTCAAGCTTCGTCGGGTATTTGCCGGGCAGCGCCTACCCCTTCGGACCCCGGGCCCCGGAAGTCCACCGCTGGACTTCCGTCCTGGGGTCGCCGTCTGCGACGGCGAACCTCCGAGGGCCGCCCACCCCTCGGGCCCCGGGTTTCTTACCGCCGTCGTTGCGCGATTGTTGCCAGACCTCACGGCGGCTGTCGCCTCGCGTCCTCACGGCGCCCAGACCCCGAAGTATCCACCGCCACTGCCGACCTAATTTGAAATCCCACCAACTTTTGGCATGGCTGTACCTGGCATTTAATGTAGACACTAATGGCGGTTGGGGTATAAATAGCCCAACCTGCCAATGTCATTTTCATTATCCGAATTGCAGCGAGTTGGAGTAGTGATCATCTGGAGCCCACCACCTTCGTTTGTGTCGCGATCCTCGACATCAACATCACTCCCTCGACCCCCGGGCGAATCCAGCGATACCCTCGCTTTGTGTATCTGAGGTAGGCCATCCCTGTTTGCCCCTCCCATCATTTTCATCATTTTGGAAGATTTAAATGAATTAAATAATAGTCAGGGTGGCATCAAATCGAAGAAAACCAACTCATGCACCAAACCCATGTGACAAAAATCTGCACCCCCCACCCAAATGACCTCCTCACCAAATCGGGACCTCTCCCTGCCACAGGTGTTCTTCGCACAAGGAGAATGTCCCTCCTGGGCCCGAAACCTGTCTTCGCCATCGAAATCAAACTCTGAAGCATCTTGGCGGAAATCCACATCTCCGGGCCCGGTCCGTCAGACCTCCTCCCTCAGATTTTCGTTGGCCTTTCACCGCGCGTTAACAACCTAAACTACCCTGCTTTCCGGACCCCGGGGCCCGCCTTCCGCTCCGCCGTCGGCATTGTTTTTTCATGCCTCAGCCATCCACTTTCTAGGTCCCGCTTCTCGGACTTCCATCTTCAAAAGTCCGGCTTTCTCCTGCCAAATCTCTGCCCTGCCCTGGGACCCTCCGGGCCAGACCGTCCGGAGTTCCGTCCCTGGAATTCCGTGATGGTTTCGTCATCCCTCACAGTGGAACCTTGCCAGCTTCTCACCCTCTGGGCCCCGGGACGGTCCTCGCCACCACCGTTTTAATTATTGAATATCATGCAACGGCCTGTGCTACCCGGCGCCCTGGCCTTCGAGCCCTGCTTCCCGGACTTCCGTCCTTGGAAGTCCGACACTCTCTTGCTGAACAAATGCTCATCACATGCCTTGTTACTCATCAGACCCTGGGTGTCAGACCTCTATGTCTAAATTGCTGCCGTTTCCAATGGCGAAACCTTACAGCGAGGTCCAATCTGTTGCCTACTTTTCTAGATCCCGGGCTTCCCTTGGCCGTCTAAATCTTGTCGAACTCCCCTTGCCATGCGACCTTCCGGGCCCTGCCGTCCGAAGTTCCATTCTCGGAACTCTGCAACGGTTCCGCCGTCCACCATGGCGGAACCCCTTCGTCTTCCTGCCATCTGGGCCCCGGGCCGCCCTTTGCTGCTACCTTTCAAATGCCATCGGTTCTAAATTTCTAACATCATGCCAGCCGTCCTTTAGCCCCTCGAACTTCTGCCACCAGACTTCCTTAGCTAGATTTTCTCCTTCTGTCCGCCGTTGCCAGCAGCCGCCTCCTGGCAGCTTCCCGGCTTGAAATCTCTGGCCCCCCTTTAATCGATCCAAACAAGCTCAAATCCAAAATCTAATTTTGACCCTTGTCCTAAAATTTTCTCTTCTCCATCATGAGGCTTTCGAAGCATTAAAATTTGATCAAGGGATTTCTCTAGGAGCTTTCTATTGCATTTTCCCTTCCAGACATCATCCCTGCCAGGGAAGTCCCACCCTCCGGGCCCGGATTGTCCAAATGCCCTGAAATAAAATTGATAGCATATGGAAGCAAGATTTATGATGTACTTGATTAATCATTTAGATGATATGCTCAAAATATGGACTAACATGAACGCTTTTAATGTTTTGTTGTGCTAACTTTGCCCTTGCTTGCATAATATATGGAATCGGCTGCAAGAACTTCAAGGGCCTCTGCTAAAAAGGACAAGGGCAAGAAATCTGGAAGGGTCGCTCAGGGAAAAGAAGATAAGGATCAGATGAAGTTTCAGTTCCAGGGTGAGCCGCTTCAGTCAAAGGTCTCAATGGACTGGAAGGAGATCTCGAATACCAACATCAGCCAAGTGGACATAGATGAGTTCACCCAGAGGGTCAAGGTCAACCCTACTAAAAAGAATGCCAGACTAATAAGGTAGAGTGGAATCACCAAGGCTGCTGGCTTCCCTCCCTCTCTGGTAGGGCCCGAACTAGTAATGGCTTGCCCAGAAGCCTACCAAGCAAACACCAGAACAATCGTGGAAAAAGAGGGAAACATTCTCACCGACATGTCGCTAGAAGGAATTACCAAAACATTCCACATCCCCACATTCCCACATATGGAGATCCCCACTTTGGAACAGTGCCAAGTGGCATGGGATTCCAGTCTGTTAGGGTGCAAGAAGTCTATTAACCTCTACTGGCTTAAGGAGAAACGGGGCAGTGCTGCGAAGGTTCCCCAAGAGCTGTTCCGTAGCAACTTCCACAAAGACTACCACGACCTCGTAACTATGCTGAGCAGGGTCATGGGTCTCCCAGTGGCTGCCTACTCCCAGGAATGGATGGCCTATTACATTGAGCAGATCCTGCGAGGGAATGAGGACATTAACACCAAAACCTCATTCGACTGGGGAGGCATCATCAACAACTGCTTCCACGAGTAGTTTGTAAACGCCAAGAAAAGCTCTAAATTCTATATGACCTCCTACCTGGTGTACTCTTTGGCAGGTCAAAGACAATACAATAGACTATTCATAGCACTAGATCAGGGGCATAGGCGAGGGCTCAAGCCTTTTGACAAGTACCCTCAGCTCCAATACCACAACTTCAAGAAGGAGTACTGTCGGGTCAATGATGTCTTCACTAGCCACATCATTAGATTGATTGCCAAAGACTTCGAAAGGAGGGTCTCCCACAGCACCAGGGCACTCCTAAAAGAGTATGCCTTCCTATATATCCATTTCCCAAAGTTTACCTACATCCGTGCCCAAGGATTCGTAGAACGGCCAAACAGGTTGCCATGATACCCGAATGATAGGATCATCCTCCTGGAGCTTTCTTGGTAGCTCCAACATATCCAGGCCATCTTCGGCAATAAACATGTAGCAGGGATCCCCTATCCCATGACCCTCGGCTAGGGCCAATACCGACTGCAGACTTCTTAATGTGCTAGCAATTCTGAGAAGGAACTCAAGGAATATAACTTTGAATGGTACATGGCTTGCCTGTGGATGGACCCACATGGCCATGTCAGGAAGGCACTCAGGCCGGCATATGCCCACTAATACCATATTGAAGACTTTTGGGTAGATTGCAAAGATGACAAAGAGGTACGCATGAGGCACTACATGTGCATGACCGTACAATTCCTAAGAAGAGTGTGACTGTTCCAAGTACCAAACCAACTCGAGGAGGATGAGTCCACCCTTATGCACTCGAGGTACCCTGCGGTTGCCAACCTACCAACACTGTCGATTGACTGGGATGAGCAAGAGGTCGACGACCTAAACACAATCACCCAGCCAATCATAACTTGCACTAAGGAGTGGGTCGATGGGTGGGTGGTGCAACTGAAACAACAAGGAGTGGTCCTAACATATGAGGCACTCAGGGGTGAGCCAAGCACCACAGAGGATGTTGCCGCCACCACATTAGCTGGTGAGGCTTCCAAGTCTCCCCCCGTCACCAGGTCTCAAAAGAGAAAAGAAACAGAGACAACTCAATCTGCAGACCCCAAGGAGCAAGCAAAGAAAGACACGGGAGGCTCATCTCCCAAGAGGCTCAAGCAGACAGTGACTACAATAGAGGTGTAGCCTACCTTGCTTCTCCCTGCCCCTTCTGGTGCGTCGCCTGCCTCCCAAACTACGATCGCCTCATCTCCGCAAGTAGTGGACATCTCTGTCCATCTTGCTCCCTCACCCCTGGCCAGGTCAATAATTGACGTTGACTCCTCTTCTAGCATGACCACTCCCCCTTCCTCTTCTACTACCATGTCTCCAATTACATCCCTCCCTTTGGCAACAATAGCATCGCTTGTTCCCCTTTCCACTGTAACCGAGGCTATTACGCGGCACCTACAGAATCTTCCCCCGAGCTCTCGCAGATCCTAATGGACCCTGCTCTCCAAGCAGTCCTGGCCCAGGCCCTCGCAATAGCTCAGCCTTCACAACCGCCAATAGGGCCGCCAGCCATGGAGGCCACAATGCAGATTTCGAAAGAGTTGGAGGAGCAAGAGCAGGAGGCCTCAAAGCCTATTGAGGAGGAGGCCGATGAATATCATGAGCACCCTGAGTACGAGCACTGAACCATCGACAGGGTGGTCTATGAGGAGGAGGAGACAGGCTCTTCTAAGAGCGAAAATGAAGAGGATGGCTCAGGTGCCAAAGAGATTATCCAAACTTTCGATGAGGACATTGAGGAGTCAGCTCAACAGCCAAAGGATGTTGGGGAAGAAACAGAAAAGTCACCACAAGAAAAAGAGGGACAGCCGCAGGAGGAGCAACCCGAGAAGGATTTATCTGAGGCTGAGACCCATGTTTTGAAGAGCCCCGGGGCCGAGGCTGCTGAAGAGAAGAAAGAAGAGGAGGCAGCGAAAGAAGATAGCCGCACTCAGAAATTGTCCACCAGGCTGCCCGCCAAACGCCTCATCTTTTATCGTGACTCCGACGAAGAGGAGGAAGAAGCTACCAAAGAAAAGGAAGAGCCCCAAAAGGAGAAAGAGGCAGAGGTCTTACCTCTAACTGAAAAGGGTGAGGGCAACCATGATGTACCCAAGGACAAATCCGCCATGCCTAACTGGTTGGAGAAACAGCTTGAAAAGACTACTCTTGTTCTGAAGGACCCGAGGGAAAGATTGGAAGCCATCTTGGCTCGATCCCTGACCACAACAAGGAAGGAGAAGAAGCCTAAGGTCCATTCCAAGATAACCATGGATGCTTCCAGCTCCCGAGCAGCACAAATAGCAATGCCAACTGTTGGCCAGGCAGGGGTGAGTTACAGCATCTCCACCATTGACTTGGGGATAGCAACTACAGAGCAGAAGGTCAAACATCTGGAGGAATCAGTGGCCACAGTGGTACACCTAATCAAGCAAAACAAGGTCACCAAGGATGAACTCAAGGCGCAGGTTGCTGCCCTAACCGACTACATTCAGCAATAGTCCTCAGTGGATGACCTGCCCACCACCTCCACAGCCGCACCGTAGTTGCTCTCCAAGGAATAGATTGATAAGATGGAGAGAAGGAATAACTTGGAAAAGACCACTGAGAATTGGTTCTGACAAGTCGCATACGTTGGAAGCATGAGAATCAGCAAGGCTGTGCGGATAGCCAACAAGTTCTTGGACTTGATCTAATCCCTAGAAGGCACAAAGAGGCTTTGCACCAATTTCCCCGCCATCTACGACTCCACCTTCCTGAGAATTGAAGCCATCCTCCAGATGCCAGAGAACATGTGGGAAGAAAAGCTAGGGCTGAAGGAAGAAAATCATTGGTTGGTGGATGTGTGGCGCAGGGACCTCATCAACCGGAAGGAGAGGATGGAGCAAATCAAGAGCAGAGTGGATCCAGATATCGAGTGGATCAAAGAAATCCGAGCGGAGTGCACTGAATATCTCAAGTTGATGAGGGGCTATGGTATGCCCACAGTGCAAATGGATGCAGAAAAGATCAAGCCATACTTTGAGGAAAAGATGAAGAACAGAACAGCTGGAGAAACTACAACGGAGTTCCTGAGTTTTGCTGCCCGTGCCTTCAATCGATCAGATCTATTTAGAGACCAAAGCTCAAAATATGACGTGGATTGGAAGCGCCTGGAAGAGAACGCCAAAGAATGGAGCTACCAGGCATTGAAATGCGAGATCCTTGAAATAGACAAGCTCCAGGCCATCATCCTCAAGTATATAGAGCACGCAGCTTCTGAGGAGTAAGAGGACAGCCCAGCCAAACAGGAAGATCTCCCTAAAGAGTAGCTATAGCCAAGAAAACAGGAATTAGCTACATGACGAAAGAGCAATAGTGTCATCCACTAGATGACGAAATAGGGAAAAAACAAAGAATGTTTTTAAATTGTAAATCTATTTGGGGGTAGGTGAAACCCTATTTTGTAATGAATCTTGGCCACACAATGGAAATGAATCTTGGCCATTCATTTAACTTTTGGAAAACTATAAATAGAGCACTCCCGTCATTTGCAAACGTGAGAGTTGAGTTGTTGTAAAGGCATGCAATAGAAATTTATAAGAAATATCATTGACTTGGTGTATTTCCTTGATTTCTCTCATATTATTTGATATTATTTTAAAGAATTGTCCATTGCAGGAACTTCATTGTCACTATTTATTGCAAGCTTTAGACTTAGGAACTTTTTTTCCCCTTCACTCTTTTCCCCCTTTTTTTTAGAAACGGAACAATACCAAGGTTCATTGCACATTGTAAAGCCAAATCTAACAACTGGATGGAGTTCAAGATTGCTATTTGAACCTACAGCCAACACATAATTGCTTTGTCCTAAGAACTCCATTTCAAGATCCAACTTTATGCTTTGTGTCTACACTTTGTATTTCTATAAGACCCCCTTGTGATTCTAGCAAATCACATCAACTACTGAGGTATCTAAGCACTGTCATGACCTGACATCTGAGAGACCTTGGGATAGTGTTATGTAATTCGATTGTGGGAGATTGTCTTTCAAGAGAGGTAGTGCACCTATGCACTGCCTGTGTTGAGAAGTGCATAAAAACACCATCAACAGAACTGGTGCTAGAAGGAGGGCCTGACACATTAGGAATGCAAAGCTGAAGATTGGAAGTGATTCATTTTATGCCCTCCTCCTCCTAACACATCAACAAAACTGGCGCTAAAAGGAGGCCCATGCTCGAAATACTAAGCTAAAGGATAAAGCAAAGCTAGATTGGATCAGATCATTCTCCCCGGAAAGGTTTCAGAGAGTTCTACGATCAACACCAAACAAGGGAGAATTCAAAGAATTGCAGCCTCCCACGAGGAAAAAATAAGCACAAGGAAGCAGCGCCGCCTCTTTCTCTTCCTCCATTCCATCCGCCCCCATTTCACCCTCACCTCCATTTGGCTGGCCTTCATCTTCCACCCAACCATCTCAAACAGCATTTGCACATCCTACCTCCGGCAGCCAGGGGTTCGCTCCTCTCCTGGCCCTTTCAGCCCAAGGCACTGTCCAGGCAGCCATAGCTCAAGGGCAGCCCCACATTGTGGTTGTATTGCCAATACAGCCTCAAATCCATGTTCTCCAACAACAAGTGCCACCTTCACCTCCCCCCATGGTTTGGCTTGCACATAATCCACCACTGATATATTTTGCTGTTTATAATGATATGCCCAAGAATCCGGAAGGCTTTTGTTTGAAGTTTCACCCATGCAATATGCAAAGGACAGCAAAAGAGCATATCAAAATATTCGAGACAGCGATCACCAAAATGCAAGTCAACCATGAAGATGTCGCATGTTGCCTTTTTCTGCATTCATTGGGAGAAGAGGCCTTCTATTGGTATATCAATCTACCGAGGGGTTCCATCACCTCATGGAACCTAATGAAGAATGTCTTTTTGCAGAAATACAAGATTCCCGTCAACCCTTTGGACCTTTACCAACAGTTCATGTCCATCAGAAGGGAGGTTAATGAACCTATCGGCTCCTTCAATGACCGCTTCCATCGGGCTCACATGAAGCTTCAGGATCCGTACATCCATAATGATGTGGTAGCTCTCCCCATCTACTACGCGGCCCTGGACAATCTCACATCGACCTTGGTGAAGAGGATGCGCCCACCGCCCACTACCCTACTAGCCGCCTATGTGGAAGCCGTTGTTGCCAATGCGGACTTGGGGTAAAATATCTCTGGCCCGCTGCCCTCTTTGGGGCATGTCACCCACCCTACGTAGATTCAAGGGCTTAATCAGGCATTTTCTCATAAAACCCCCCTTATGAACTAGGTACCTCAATTGCCTATGGTGCCGCATTTGGGACAACCGTTGAACTATGTGCCTCCTGCGACTTCCTATTTATAGCCCCAATAGCAGTACAACTATTCTCAGATGGCTCCTCAACAGCAGGCATATTCCCAATAGCCCCAGGTGCCATTGTACTTGTTAGGACCAAATTTTCCTCCAGCTTATCAAAATCAACTGGCGGCCCCACCCGCTTTTCTCCAAAATCTGGCCCCGTCGCTTGGAGGTTCAACCAAGAAGGATAAACTAGAAGAACTAATGGAAATGATTAAGAAGATGTCCACAGAGATGATGCATCTGAAGAACCAGAATAATCAGTTACAGGCCTCCCAACGTAATTTCTAGGTCAATCTCAATAGGGACAGTCGAGATAATAGAGACAATAGGGACAATCATGATGTAGGCACTTCCTCCAGGCAACATTACGAGAGAGGGCAAAACGCCAATCAAAACACAGAAAGAAGGCCCTCTCAGAAGCAGAATCATATGTGGAACACCAGGCCTAATAACGGAGGAGTCCCCATGCCATTTGATCAACCGACAAGTAATGACAAAACATCCAGCAGCATGTATCTGGCCGAGGCAGCCTTGCCCGGATGGTGACAACTTCACAAAACCAGCAGGCATTCTAAGCTGGATTGTCCCGAGTTCCAGACGGCTGCTGAAATCTTCCAAGTGGAGGTACAAAATGCGGTTGACAATGCCAACTGTAGGGACATCATCCCATCTGAGCCCTACGATTCCTCATGTCTGGTGGTCAATTAGGCACCGTTTCTGCGAAGTGACCGCAACGAGCCCGAAACCGAGCCTACTCCTATTGAGAATGAAGAAGCGTAGGAGGTAAGTAATGAACAAACCCTGGCTCAGCTTTTTGATTAAGTAGATAATGGTCCGGTAGATGAGGTCCACATGTTCCATCAGCGGTCGAGTCCTTACTTCCTCATAAATAGGCAAGCGGGTGGAACCTTCACAACTTCTACCCCACCAAATAACTTTACCACCCCGCTTAATCCAAATGCTAGTAACAACCCTGGGCTTCCCCTCGTACCTACCCAATACCTCAACAAGAACCAGTCTCAATACCAGTTGCAAAACCAGCCTTAAGGCCAACGTCAAAATCTGTCTAGCCAAACAAAGGTCCAAACCCCTGGTTCTACTATAGGCCAAGCCTTTAGTTCTGAAATCGAACAAATGGGTGAATATGTGGCAGAGGAGTTCAAGAAGGTAAAAATCAGTTTGTCAGCCTTCGAATTACTCAAGGTTCCTGCCATAAGGCACGCTTTCTTTAGGGTTCTGAATGGGACCCCGTCCTCTAATACAACACAAGAGACCCCAGCTAAGAGGGTAACCTTTGAGGAGCCTAGAAAAGAACCTGAGATACAGGACAATACTGGAAGAAGGAACGATGCCTCCGTAAATCAGTCAGTAAGTAAACAAACTAAGAAAGAGCCAGAAAGGTCCACCAGGCAGTTTTCTAAGGATCAGCAATATAAGCAAACCAGGGATATGACCAGTGATAGGAATAAGGGTCAAATAGCTCAAATGGACATGCCCGTAGGCATCCTCCAAGGGAGACCGGAAACTCCCCCTTTCTTGACCACCATTAGGATCTTTGGAAAGAACTTGCATAACTACTTGCTCGATTTAGGAGCGTCTGCCAATGTCATGCCCTTGGCCATATGTAAGGCTCTTGGCATCACCCCCATGCCTTCAAAGAGAAAGGTGACACAGCTGGACAAAATAGAGATCAACATTGTTAGTGAAATAAATTGCATCCCCATGCAGGTTGTCGTAGACCCGTGGATACAACAAGTCATTGATATCCAAGTGGCCAACATTCCCGATACATATGGAATCTTCTTGGGAAGGGAGTTCACTAAGGCATTGAATGGGTACACTGCCACAGACCTTTCTCACATGTGGTTGCCATGGAAAGGGTTTCCAAATCAGATATGTATCGACCGTGAACCCCGCATGAAGTACATGATCACGGAATACAACAATCTCAATGAGGTGTTGTTTGTTGAGACCGATTTGGAGAATTGTCACCCTTTTTCCTATCAAAATGAGACCAAGCTTCAGGAAGAACGTGCAGAAGAAGTATTGTTGGTGTTGTGTAGTCCCTTGGAAGATTCCACTCGAATGCCCCCAGACATAGAAACATTGGCAGAAGCTGATGATGAGCTGGATAAGGATGACAACTGGGGACTACTCGATAGCTTCTAGGAATTCATGGAAAAATGTGCGAAGGACCAGCTCAGCCTAGGAGCCTAAATGAATTTCCAGGATCTCTTGTTGCCGAACTGATGTAGGGTTCACAATGCTGCTCACTCCGAATTTGATTGTTGCCTGTGCCAAGAAGTAGTGGAGCATGTTAAGAGAGCAGCTGCTCCTCAGACAGAAACACCAAAGGAGACGCCAGCAGAACCACCTGTTGATCACCGCCTCAAACTGGGAAACTCCCCTAAGATCATAGGGCCCGCCGTCTAGCCGAAAGGGAGCAGAAGTTCAATCGAACCTAAGGATAAGGAATCCTCCGTGTGCTAGACACTCTGATTTGATGGATCGAAGTCAAGATAAGGAGCCAGAGCAGGGATTGAACTCATCAGTCCAACAGGTAAAACATTTCTCGCTGCCCACTGATTACAATTTTATTGCACCAATAACGTAGTAGAATATGAGACCTTAGTCCTTGGCCTTCTCATGGCCTTGAAGAAAAATGTGAAAGCGCTGCAGGTCTTTGGGGATTCCGCGCTCGTAGTCAAGCAAGTTAGGAAGTTATACTCTTGTCATGATTAGAGACTCACTAATTACAGGCAGAGGGTTTGGGATCTCTTAGAGGGCCTAGATGCATTCAACATACAATTGATCCCTTGTGCTCAGAATCGCACGACTGATGCCTTGGCTCAAGTGGCTAGCACGTTACAGCCCCTCTCTTTGTCTGGGCTCAAGAAATTCACTATTGAGCTAACCTCCATGCCATCGGTCCCAGATAACGTTACTCACCTGCAGGTCTTCAATGATGATAAGCATATCTTCTAGTTCATCACAAGTTTCGACATCTTTGCTGCCCAAATAATTGATGAAGCTAATCCACAGGAGGCCGAACTGGACATAGAGGGGGTCATCAACCTCAAAACCAATACAATTCCTAGGGGTATGGTTCATCTAGAACGCATATTTGGCTTGGATCAGATTAGAGATCAGGATCAACAAACAAAAAAGGAGGCCATCAGTAACCAGTGCAATGCACACAACCTTGGAATGGCCAAGGAGGTCAAGAATGTTTTTATTGGCAAAGTGTGCACGCCGGAGGAGAAGAGAGGGATCGCGGATGCATTATGAAAATATCATGACGTGGTGGCATGGAGTTACGAAGATTTGAAAATGTACAACACCTCTGTCATCACCCATACCATCCCCCTCAAGGCAAAAGTGAGGTCGTTCCACCAGTGGCTGCGCCCTATCAATACCTTGCTGGAACCTATCGTCTACAAGGAGGTGTAGAAATTGCTCTCAACAAGAATCATTTTCCTAGTCAGGCACTCCATGTGGGTGGCCAATTTGGTCCCGGTCAGAAAAAAGAATGGAGAGATTAGGTTGTGTGTGGATTTTTGCAATCTAAACCGCGCCTCAGAGAAAGAAAACTATCCAGTGCCTTCACTGGATGAGGTGCTGCAGATCATCAACGGCTCCCAGATGATGTTGTTCCTCAACAGATACTCGGGGTATAACTAGGTAATGGTACAATACGAGGATCGCCACAAGATGACATTCACCACTAAGTGGGGGACGTTCACATACAGAAGAATTCCATTTAGACTCATCAACGCAGGCGCCACCTTCCAACGCACCATGGATATTGCCTTCAAGGACCTAATTGGCAAGTGCATAATCATCTACATGGATGATTTGACCGTATTTTCTAAGAAGCGGGGCGATCACGTCTCTAACTTATGCAAAGTATTTCAGAGATGCAAGGAATTTGGGGTTTCTCTCAACCCCAAGAAGTGCATTTTCAGAGTGACTGAGGGCAGGCTGCTCAGGCACATCATTTCAGAACAAGGAATATCCATTGATCCTGAGTGCATCGAGTCCTTTCTTAAGATTTAGCCCTCGGGCAGCAAGAAGGAATTAAAATCTTTCTTTGAAAAGATCAACTTTGTTCAGAAATTCATCACAGGCTTCGTAGAGATTGTCAAACCTCTCAACGCCATGCTCAAATAGGACACCAAAGTTGAATGGACATAGGATGCCAAACAATCCTTCGAAGAAATCAAATAGGCTATTGTTGAGGCCCCTGTGTTAGTTAGTATGGACTATCTAAAGCCATTATACATCTATTCATTTGCTTCAGAGCATTCCTGTGCTAGCATGTTGACCCAAAAGGATGACGAAGGAAACGAACATCCGATCACCTTTATGAGTGCCCCCCTCAAAGATGCTAAATTACGTTACCACAAATTTGAAAAGTAGGTGTACGCTCTTGTCAGAGGGGTGAAAAAATTTAGACACTACATTCTATGCAACAAGGTGTTTGCTATTGTCCCCAACCCAGCGGTTAAGACACTACTCATGCAAAATGAATTGGGCAAACGAAGGGCTAAGTGGGTCACCCTGCTACAAGAGTATGATATGGAAATCCAACCGATGAAACTATTAAGAGGATAGGCACTCACCCACACCATTGCCAAAACAGCAATAGAGGTTGGACTTGAGCTCACAGTGTAGTAGTATCAACTTGAAGATGTCTCCCCGGGAGAGTGGTACCAAGATGTCGTTTACTACCTGCTGAATCATAAGTGCCCACCACACTTGCAAGGAGTCCAAAAGTGGGCCCTAAGATTGAAAAGTAATGGCTACATGTTGCAGGGTTCCATTCTCTACAAGAAGAACCATGAAGGTGTTTACCAAAGATGCCTTGGCAAGGAAGAAGCAGAACACGTCTTAAAGGAGTTCCACAATAAATTTGGCACTGGCCACGATTCTGGTTCCTCCACGGCACATCAAATATTAAGAGCAGGGTTGTATTGGCCAACCGTTTTCAAGGATGCCCATTGCCATGTTCATTCATGTCATACGTGCTAGACTGCTGCCACTAGGGAGAGGAATGTTACTATCCCGCTGCAGCCCGTGCTGGAGGTAAGGCCTTTTGCGCAATGGGGTCTCGACTTCATCAGTCCGTTAAGCCCTCCATCGTCTGAGAGACATAGGTACATTCTTACCGCTATTTATTATTATACTAGATGGACAGAAGCAATAGTATGTAAGCAATGTACGACTGAAGTAGTTACTAATTTCTTGGAAAGTTTCCTTTTAAATTGCTTTGGTTGTCCGTATGCTTTAGTATGTGATAATGGACCTGCATTTGCTTCATTAAAATTTGCTAGCTGGGTGTTTGAATAAGGGATTGCCCTCAAATTTTCATCCAATTACTACCCTCAGGGCAATGGCCTCGCCGAATCTACGAATAAGAATCTGATTACCATGATCAAAAAGCTGCTAGATAGGAATCCCAAAGACTGCCATACCTAGCTCTGTTTCGCCCTTTGGGATGATCGTACCCGCCACAAGGCTGCCCTTGGTGATTCTCTATTCCACCTTGTCTATGGCCTAGAGCCTATATTCCCCATCCATCTGAAGATTCCTACTCTTCAGTTCATCAATGATTTTTATGAGGGTGGAGATCGTAGGGAAGCTCAGTTAGCTGAGCTCTTACATCTAGAGAAAGTCTGAAACCGTGCAATAGAAATTTTTTCCAAACATCAGGGCATAGTTAAGAGATGGTTCGACCACTGAGCCAAAATCAAGGCCTTTAGAATTTTAGATTTGGTCCTGTATTGGGACAAGGCCCATGAGAAAAAAGGGGGACACAACAAATAGGCTTTCGCTTGGCCCCTTTCAAATAGCTAAAATTTTGGGAGATAATGCCTTTCGTCTAAAGACCTTAACCGGTGAGAGCGTCCCATTGCTAGTCAACGGGCAACACCTAAAGCATTACTTCCAAGCTTGAGCTCCTTCGAGCTCTTCATTGTAAATACCTATACATAGGTTAGAATAGTTGCTTTCTTGCTTGTTTGCTTTTTGTTTATGTTGCCTTTTTGCTTTCTCCCTCTCGACAGTTTTGTTTCAAAAGAGGTTTCCCTATCTTTTGGGGTGGCCATGCTTGCCTAACAAGCGGTTCATTTTACTGTCCGTTCTTTATGTTCTTTGGCTAAACATTCACTCTAGACTACTGGTCTTTGCAAAACTATCCGCGAATGATTTCCTTGTTTGAACTCTGCTCAAAAATTGACCCTTAACTGGATCTTCTTACCCACATCTCAGATCTCGCACAAATTACACAATAATAAATTCTGAAGGACCGTACTAAGGTTGTTATGACACCCTAGTGAGTGAAAAATCTTAAGTCTACACCAGTGACCACTGCAGTCTCAAACCCATTGTAGGCTTCAATGCTTACCCGGTCGAACTAAATGGAAAAAGAGAAGTGAAATATCAAAAAAAAAAAAAGGAAAAAAGGAAGAAAAGAAACTCTGAAAAAGAAAATAAATGACCGTATGGGCGTTCGGATAACTCTACTGGGGCTATGGACGCCCGGCCGGTAGTAGAGAAATATCCATGAGATTGTAGCGACAACTCCGCCAGGGCTATGGACGCCTGACTGGCAGTGGGGCAATGTCCAGGTTACTTTTGGTGTTAGACGACTCATGTAGCTCACTCGGTTGAAGTGATAACCCTGGTTACTATCCCTAGGAAAGGAATGAACTCACTTCACACATGCTTCTGAGATGTCCTGTAAGCGGACCCAATTAAGGATCTCGTTCTCCCAGATTCACCTTTGGAAGCTGCTCTTGGTCTGCGAAACCAGAGATTCTGGGTCCTGAATGATTATTTATCCCTAGAACGCTCCGGAGTGTTCTCCAGCACAGTCGCCATTTGTTGTGCCCTTAGCACACACACCCCATTTGGAACGGGGACCCTCTTTTCTTTCGCTTTGTCAGGCCTTTCGGGGCCACCTCATTTTGCGTGCCCCTCTTGTTGATGTTCTGCATGGTTAATGTCGCTCTAGGGTTTCATCGTAAATCGACCATGCCTCCATTTTTGGTTTTTTGTTGCCCTTCGGGGCCTCGCAGGTTCCCTCTGGCATTTTGGGCTTTGGGGCAGCCCTGGGCCCCTTCGGGCCAGGACCTCCCGAGTTCCCTTATCGGGCTTCCCCTTTGTGTTTTCCGCCCTTTGCGGCATTCCTCGGGCTTCTTTCTGCCCCTCGGGGCCTGCCCTGTCATCTTCCGTTCAAGCTTCGTCAGGTATTTTTCGGGCGACGCCTACCCCTTCAGACCCCGGGCCCCGGAAGCCCACCGCTAGACTTCTGTCCCAGGCTCGCCGTTTGCGACGGTGAACCTCTAGGGGCCACCCGCCCCTTGGGCCCCAGGCTTCTTATCACCGCTGTCGCCCGATCGTTGCCAAACCTCGCGGTGGCTTTCGGCTCACGTCCTTCTGGCGCCTGAACCCCGAAGTCTCCACCGCCACCGCAGACCTAATTTGAAATCCCACCAACTTTTGGCGCGGTCGTACCTGGCATTTAATGTGAACATTAATGGCGGTTGGGGTATAAATTACCCAACCCGACAATGTCATTTTCATTATCTGAATTGCAGCAAGTTGGAGCAGTGATCATCTGGAGCCCACCACCTTCGTTTGCGTCACGATCCTCGACATCAACATCACTCCGTCGACCCTCGGGCAAATCTCGCGACACCCCCGCTTTGTGTATCTGAGGTAAGCCATCCCCATTTGCCCCTCCCATCATTTTTGTCATTTTGGAAGATTTAAATGATTTAAATAATAGTCAGGGTGGCATCAAATCAAAGAAAACCAACTCGCGCACCAAACCCATGCGGCGAAAATCTGCACCCCCCACCCAAATGACCTCCTCACCAAATCGGGACCTCTCCCTGCCACGGCTATTCTTCGCGCAGGGAGAATGTCCCTCCCAGGCCTGAAACCCATCTTTGCCGTCGAAATCAAACTTCGAAGCATCTTGGCGAAAATCGACCTCTCCTAGCCCAGTCCGTTGGATCTCCTCCCTCAGATTTTTGTTGGCCTTTCACCGCACGTTAACAACCTAAACTACCCTGCTTTCTGGTCCCCGAGGCCCGCCTTCCGCTCCGCCGTCAATGTTGGTTTTTCGTGCCTTGGCCATCTACTTTCCAGGTCTCTCTTCTCGGACTTCCGAAGACGGAAGTCCGGCTCTCTGCTGCCAAATCTCTGCCCTGCCCTAGGACCCTCCAGGCCCAGCCGTCCGGAGTTTCATCCCTGGAATTCCATGATGGTTCCACTATCCCTCATAGCGGAACCTTGCTAGCTTCCCACCCTCCGAGCCCCGGGACGGTCCTCGTCGTGGCCGTTTTAATTGTTGAATATCACGCAATGGCCTGCGCGACCCAGCGCCCCAGCCTTCGGGCCCCGCTTCCCAGACTTCCGTCTTTGGAAGTCTGATGCTCTCTTGCCGAACAAATGCTCATTGCATGCCTTGTTACTCATTAGACCCCGGGTGTCGGACCTCTGTGTCTAAATTGCCACCGTTTCCAATGGCAAAACCTTACAGCGAGGTCCCATCTACCGTCCACTTTTCCAGATCTTGGGCTTCCCTTGGCCATCTAAATCTTGTTGAACTCCCCCTGCTGTGCGACCTTCCGGGCCCGACCGTCTGGAGTTCCTTTCCCAGAACTCCACGACGGTTCCACCGTCCACCATGGCAGAACCCCTCCATCTTCCTGCCATCCGGGCCCCAGGCCACCCTTTGCCGCTGCCTTTCAAATGCCATCGGGTCTAAATTTCTAACATCATGTCGGTCGTCCTTTAGCCCCTCAGACTCCTGCCACCGGACTTCCTTGGTCAGATTTCCTCCTTCTGTCCGCCGTTGCCAGCAGCCGCCTCCTGGCAACTTCCCCGCCTAAAATCTCTGGCCCCCCTTCAATCGATCCAAACAAGCTGAAATCCAGAATCCGATTTTGACCCATGTCCTACAATTTGCTCTTCTCCATCATGAGGCTTTTGAAGCATTAAAATTTGATCAAGGGATTTCTCCTAGAGCTTTTTGTTGCGTTTTCCCTTCTATACATCATCCCTGCCAGGGAAGTCCGGCCCTCCGGGCCTAGATTGTCCAAATGCCCTGAAATGAAATTGATAGCATTTGGAAGCAAGATTTATGATGTACTTGATTAATCATTTAGATGATATGCTCAAAATATGGACTAACATGAATGCTTTGAATGTTTTGTTGCGCTAACTTTCCCCTTACTTGTAGAATATATGGAATCGGCTGCAGGAATTTCAGGGGCCTCCGCTAAAAAGGACAAGGGCAAGAAATCTAGAAGGGGCACTCAGGGAAAAGAAGATAAGGATTAGATGAAGTTTCAGTTCCAGGGTGAGCCGCTTCAGTCAAAGGTCTCAACGGACTGGAAGGAGATCTCGGATACCAACATCGACCAAGTGGACATAGATGAGTTCACCCAGAGGGTCAAGGTCAACCCTACTACAAAGAACGCCAGATTAATAAGGCAGAGTGGAATCGCCAAGGCTGCTAGCTTCCCTCCCTCTCTGGTAGCGCCTGAACTAGTAATGGCTTTCCGAGAAGCCTACCAAGCAGACACCAGAACAATCATGGACAAAGAGGGAAACATCCTCGCCGACATGTCGCCAAAAGGAATTACGAAAACATTCCACATCCCCATGTTCCCACATATGGAGGTCCCCACTTTGGAACAATGCCAAGTGGCGTGTGATGCCAGTCCATTAGGGTGCAAGAATTCTATTAACCTCTACTAGCTTAAGGATAAATGGGGCAGTGTTGCGAAGGTTCCCCAAGAGCTGTTCCGTAGCGACTTCCACGAAGACTACCACGACCTCGTAACTATGCTGAGCAGGGTCATGGGTCTCCCAGCGGACGCCTACTTCCAGGAATGAATGGCCTATTACATTGAGCAGATCCTACGAGGGAATGAGGACGTTAACACCAAAACCTCATTCGACTAGGGAGGCATCATCAGCAACTGCTTCCACGAGCAGTTTGTGAACGTCAAGAAAAGCTCTAAATTCTATATGACCTCCTACCTAGTGTACTCTCTGGCAGGTCAAAGACAATATAATGAACTATCTGTGGCACCAGATCAAGGGCATAGGCGAGGGCTCAAGCCTTTTAACAAGTACCCTCAGCTTCCAATCTTGCCCTCGGGTCCTTCAGAACAGGAGTAGTCTTTGGACAGTACTCCTTCTTGAAGAAGGTATGTTGAATGTATAAGATAAATAAGAGGGTGAGTGAATCGGTTGTACCTTAAAACTTCAAAACCCTCACAAACATTTACATCCATAATTATCTAGTTATCTCTTAATCTGTTAGAATGATTTATCATGATAGAAAATAAAAAAAACTAAATCAAATCAACACCATACACAAAGAAACACCAAATTAACATCGAAAACCCAAGATGGGAAAAAACATGGTGAGGATTTTCTCACAATAAAAAGTACTATCAACACCGAATATAATAGGGAAAACTACTAGAGGGATCACTATGTTAAAGAAAGAAAGGCTCATTTCCATATAATAGAAAAGAAGAGATAAAAAGACTGTTACAATGAGAAATCCATCTCAAAGCAATAGAAAAATCTACCACATCATCACCAACACCTTCATAGTATTTTGAAGAATTGTAGACATCTTCTGCTAACTACATTAAGTAATCTAACTCATGAAAGATCACACCACACTAGTCAAATTTGTACCCTTCATCTTTGCACTTAGCATCATTTACTTCTCTCACATTTATCTTACCATACCTCAACAACTCAACTCATATTTATACCATATTCAACCTTGAAAACATTCTCCAAGGTCGGATATGCACCTCAACCTTGCAAATTCAAATTAGGTAAGCACCAAAACATTCCCGCAATGGAAAGGTGTAGTGTAGGAAAAGGTATCCCTTTTTTAAACTTAATTTGGAAATAATTAATAATAAAAAGAGCTTAATTATGCCTTAATTTAGAGTTGTAATATGTTTTACATATTCACATTAAGTTTATGACCCTTTTAAATAAAAAGGACATAATTGTGCCTTGCTTTTTATGTTGTAACTTGGAGTAACTTTATAGTTTCACATTAACCTAGGGATTTATTAATCAATTGAGGATAATTTTCCTTAATTGGCCCCTTTAATTCAAATCTAATCACAACTAAATAGTATTTCCAAGGGATAAAACCTGACATTCATAAATTTCACTAAACAACACTTAACTTTTGAAGATGTGTGTCCTTGGTAAGTGAGCTAGGACCCACTTTCCATAGGGTGAATGGGTCCTCATTTTGATATAAGACCCTAAATTAAACTATGTTTAACATTGAGAAATGTGTGTTCTTGGTAAGTGGCCTAGGACCCATTCACAATAGGGATAATGGGTCCTCACTTAGACCTAGGACCCTGGGCCTTCAAAATATATTTTTGGTTATATTTTAATGATTTCAAATCTACAATAGAATGTCAGCTTGCGACATTTGAATTTTAGGAATTAATGTTAAGATATGTACAAATAAGAGATCATTTCAAACTGTTTACACATAATATCATAGAAGATTTCAAGCAAGCTAAGAGTACTTTCACAAGAGAAATTCAAGAGAATTTTCAAGGCATTAAAGGGAAGATTATTGAAGATTATTGTTGAAATTAAGATTGTTATCTTCATGCCAAAGATTTATATCATCATGCATGATGTTTAAACTAGTATGGTGATATAGTGTTCAAGCATATTCAAGCCACTATTTCAAGAAAAGTTTCATGATCAAGATTTACATTCATTGAGGTCACTTCATTCTAATTTTTTATTTTTTATTCCACAGTTCAAATAAAGTTTGGTTAGATTTTACATAGTGTTTTTCATTCATCATTCGTTCATGCTTTCTTATTTCATTTCAAGGTTTAACTACCAAAATAGGGTTTGGCCAAGGAAAACCCCCATTCCCTAAAAAAACAATATTTTTCTCTCTTTGATGTGTGATTGTATCTTTTAGGTTTAAGATCCTTTGAAGAGAAAAATTGAAGAAAGTTGCAAAGTTTTCAAATCATGAAAACTCATCTACATAATTTATTTTCATCTTTTTGATAGTGTACACCTAGAATCTAAGAGTGCATACACAATAGAAGAGAACCCAAAAAGCAGTTTTCAAAAACCCTAGCCAGGACCCATTCTCCATAGGGGGAATGAGTCCTTAGTGAGCTTCAAAAGGTGGAATTTGGTGAAAGGTACACATCAATTTCCCCTTTCCACATTTAACGTTTGGTTAATATTTCTATCAGATTTAATTGTTGTTCTTCATTTGCACTTTAGAGCTTTCATTTTATAGTTTGTTTGATGGTTTTGATCTTCCTCTCCAATGTGCTATTTGGCTTATACCCTTGTCCTTACACAAATAGGAAATTTGTTGATTCATACCATGATTTGACTCACCTTGTTCTTGTTAGTCACTTCATAACTTGGATCTCATTTCCTTGAATGAAATTATGGAAATAGGTCTTTGTGGTGAACCCCACTTTCATAACACATTTCCCCAAAAAATCCCCTATATTTCCCTTTGTTTCATTTTGGAAAACCTGAGTTTGATCATTGCATATTTTGATTTTGGTAGTCCTCTTTCACCCTAGGTTTAGATCTTGGATTCATTTACATCTCTTTGCATTGAATTGAGTCTCATTTAGGGTGTCTAGTTTGAATTTAACTTTGCATTTCATTTAAGGGTTTTAGGATTGCATATTTTGCATTATTTAAATCTAAGAAAATAGCATTATATCATATTCATTTCCATTTGGAAATTAAAAAAAAATTGCATATCAAAATAGGTTTTGTAGAATATACTTTTGTCACATTTTGCATTTTCATCCAATCTTTCATTTACAAAAAAATAAAACTGAAACTTGTTGTATCATACCAGAATGTGGAAACTACTAAATTTAACTTAGAAGTCTATAATTTTTTTTAAAAAAACCTCTATCTAGGACTCATTAACCAAAGGGAAAAAGAGTCCTTGATCAGGCCATATGTATATTTTCTGGGCATTCAAAAAAATATTTCTACCTTTTTTTTTGTTGTTATCAAAAAAAAATTTCTATTTACACAATTTTTGTTTCTTCAATTTGGTCATATTTAACTTCATTTGATAAAATTATTGCATTGTTTGGTTTCAAAATTTCATTTACATGATATTCTTTTTAGAATTTTTTTTCACAGTGTAATAAAAAAAAATTCTTGTTAAAATGGATAAGTGCTTTAGCAATGTATGGAAGTCCTTATTCTCCTTGGTTGATATTTCAAGTTGTGCTTTTGGAAATTATCCTAATGCAATTGACCTTAACCATGCTCAACCAACTCCTAATGAGTGTCTTCATGAAGTTGACATCATGGGAGAAGATGATGCTAGCATGCACGTGAGTTCATAAACAATTTCCTTAACAATCTTGGAAATAATGCATCCTTTTATCCTTCAATGAAACACCAACACCACTTGAGATGTTTGGTATTTTGCATCCTGAAATGGAGTCACAAATTAAGCCCAAACTTGCAACAATGAATGAACCTATATCCACTAATCAAGTGCATACCTATCCATCGTATGTTAACAAAGTGACCAACACTCCCATCAAACTAAAAGAGATTTATGGACAAGGCTTTAATATTTTAACAAAAAAAAGATTTAACATAACAAATGAACACGAAATTGACAAAATTTTATAGAAACTTCCTATTGACGAAACAAAAGGATTAGGATATCAAGATCCTCCTCTTGATATAAGTTTCCTCCTTCCTAAGGAACAACCAATACCTCATAAGGATTATATGATCAAATTAGGTCCTCCTCCTCGACATCTATCTTAAAAAATTAGTGAATCAAGAAAGAAATCTAAACCTTACAAAATCACAAAATTTCCATTCCTACATAATCAAATATATATTGAACAAAATATGGAACACATCCTTAAAAAAGGTTGGACTAAATTACCATCTTGTAGTAAAAGCAACATACCTAAGAGAAACATTAACGATTGTGCATATCATAGAACTCTTAGGAATATTAATAAAGAGTCTTGTGCATTGAAATTGATATTGATTGAATTTTATTCAAAAGATGATGACTCCTATGACCCACAAGTTCCATAGAAATTGCATGCATTTCACTTCTTTCCATTTAATAATTGTAGAGATCTAATATTCTCACTATTACATGTTTTACATTTATTGTAAATGATTCTCTTTATCACAAGGAGCTCATTCTCATCACTTATCTTGACTCATCATTGTCCTAGACAAGTGGGGGAAAGGGGTTAGATAGCCTTTTCCTATTCTTGGAATTTGATATTGTCCCTTTTGCTAGTTTTCCATCTTCCATATATACTAATCAAGATTGGGTTGTAGACGACCTGCTATAGGTTGATTCACATGTGCCTTACTAGTATTTTGTTTTTTTTCTTGTTCATGTTTCTTTATGTGATTTCATCTATGTAATGTGATCCCTCATACTGTTCTATTTGATGTTGTCAAACCCCAATCCAAATACCTGTAAAAACACAATAAACAAACACATTAGGAGATCATATGCAAGTAAGAACAAGGATTCCCATGAAATCCATTAGAAAATTTTTAAATAGGAAATAAAGCAAGAATGAGATGAAACAACAAGAAAAAAAGCTAAATCCTATTGAAGACAATGAAAACTCTTTATCTCATGGGGGAATTGGTGCCAATTTGATGTGAAAATTGGCCCTTTCCCAACTCCAATGCTAGGTTTGATGATTTGATGAAGATTGTGATCCACTTTGATGAAGAGTGATGATTACTTCAAGATAAAAATATGCATAACCTAGCTAAAAATTTAAAAATATGGATGGAGATTGCTAAATATTTGAGCATAGTAAGTTTACTCAGATGGTGGATGATCAATATGAAGGATGAGCTCTCTATTTATAGATTTAAAAGTTGAAGCGATGTCCAAAATAGAGCAACGTGGGACTAAATTTCATCCAATGGCAAAGTGCCACTTGTCAACTTGTGAGTGGATGGAGGATGTGCAAGTTTTGATCAATGTGCCAATAAATGCATATATTTGAATTTTGAAATTGTTGAAATGACATGTAAGAGGGAAAGAAGGTGCATTGAAAGCCACTTGGCTCAAAGAAAAAGGACTCTATAGGTGGAGTAAATGCCTTGTTGGAAGGGCAAAGTCCACTTGGATTTTGAATTCAAATTTGAGGAATATTCCTTAAAAGATGCCTTGTTGAAGAAAATAGAGATTTAATAAATCAAATAACTCTATTTTCATGTGCAAGTGGTAAAATATGGAGGATGGGCCATGAGAAGAGATTAAATTAATCAAGGTTAATTAATTTAAAGAAGGGATTAAATGATGTGACCTATTTTATTTAAATTTGTGGATTTATTTAAATCAAATCTGAGAATAATATGATAAAGGATAAATTAAATAAGGACTTTTGATTTATTTAATTAAAAGAGATGTTACATTTTTTCTTGTGATGCATCCTTTTCTTGGTGCTATCATTGGGTTTTATTTCCTCCAAGACTATGATATTTCTTAGTGTATGAATTTCCTCTTAGTGGTGATGTGACAAATTGTGTTCCCTAAGTTGTGAAATATTTTACTCTTGACTTGTCCCTTTTCTTAGTGTACCATGAAACATTTCTCATGTTTCATGGTGTTATTTTCTTTATTTTTGTGATGCATCCTTTTCATGGTGCTATCATTGGGTTCAGTTTCCTCTAAGAGTGTGACATTTCTTAGTGTACAACTTTCCTCTTGGTGGTGATGTGACACACTACATTCCCTAACTTATGAATATTTTACTCTTGACTCGTCCATTTTCTTAATGTACCATGATATTTCAACATTTCTCATGTTTCATGGTGTGATTTTCTTTTTTCTTGTGATGTATCCTTTTCTTTGTGCTATCATTGGGTTTGATTTCCTCCAAGAGTGTAATATTTCTTAGTGTATGAATTTCCTCTCAGTGGTGATGCAACACACTACATTCCCTAAGTTTTGAATCTTTTACTCTTGACTTGTCCCTATTCTTAGTGTACCATAATATTTCTTAGTGTACCATGAAACATTTCTCATGTTTCATGGTATGATTTTACTTTTTCATGTGATGCATCCTTTTCTTGGTGCTATCATTGGGTTTGATTTCATACAAGAGTGTGATATTTCTTGGAGACATTAGGCATGATGATGCATAAGAAGAAGGCCTTAGATGAACTAAGATACATCCCTTTTAACAAAAAAAAATTACTAGCATTATTGCTCATAAGTGTTAGCATATCACGACTTGTTAGCCTTAGGAAGCTCAAACATCTAAATTCAAGGCCACCAAGTATAACACATCTATTTTCCTTGTGGAGCATCACCTTGTTCATAAGTGCTAGCATAATGTAGCTTGTTAGCCTTATGAAGCTTGAAACTTGTAAATTCATGGTCACCTAGAATAACACACCTTGCTTGCATATGGAGCCTTGTCTAGCATTGTAGTGACTTATTGAAGTTATTAGGAGGATAGCTTTGATATGGTATAGGAGACTAATATGATTCTCTCATTTTCCACCATTTTGGGATAGTCACCTAGTGGATAGTCTGAGATTGCACTCCCGCAGACTGAACACATGACAAAAGAAAAATTGAATGCTTAGATGTGTTCCACGATGATTATACTGTCTAGGCTTGATCTTCCTTGTCTTTGATGTTGTATGATTGTGTATCTTTTTAATTGTTGCATACATAATTTTCTTGAATGTCTAATTTAGTGTGAGTTTTACATGGGTTCATCCTCTCACTAAAGTTGTGGAAAAATTTAGTGTGGGAAAAAGTATTCCTTTTCCACAATTAATTTGGAATAATTAATATTAAAATGAGCTTAAGTATTCCTTTAGTGTTGTAATATGTTTTACTTTTTCGCATTAAGTTTAGGGCCCTTAAAAAAAAAATGGACTTAATTATGCTTTTTTTTATGTTGTAAGGTGCGCCTTTACACTTTCATATTAACCTAGGGATTTATTAATTGATTGAGGTTAATTTTCCTTCATTAAACCTTCTAATTTACATATAAGCATAATTAAAGGTATATTATGAGGGATAAACCACACCATTGATAAATTCCATTACACAATATAATGTAGGAAATAGGGTTTTGGGTATGTACAGGATCATCATGTTGGATGTTGTGGTTGTATTGATTATATGTGGTATTCATTGATGTCAACACTATTAGCATAAATGTATTTGAAGTTGTATATGTCGAGGATATTGAGAAATTTGTAATAAATGAGTTCCAAGTTGTCAATGGTGAAGTGAAGTTCTATATGGTGGTTATTTTTGTACTTTATTGATCTGAGGTTGTAGACTAAAGGGTTTGTTGCTGAATGTATCTTGTTTATCCACATCAAGTTTCAAAGATCTGCATGAATATTTGATCAAGTTATCAAGATTTCCATTTAGAATTTTTTTTGTTTCTTTAGTTGGTGTTCCTAATTGAAAATGATTCTATTTCAGTTACTTTAGTTGTTCTAGATGCTTCTCTTCTGATTTGTGATGCTTGTGGATGTTTCTAGATCATGTTCTATCTTTGTTGCATGTTTGCATTCATTGTTGTGATCGTGATTGGCGATTTTCTCTTGTGTGTTCATGTTTTTCTTGTTCTTGGATGACATAGTGTTTATAGTGTGTTGTGGATATTTGAGGAAAAAATAATTGAAGTGTCTTTGTGTTGGAGATTTTGATTTGATTCATCACTAAGTTGTGGCCGACCTTAGTTGATTCACATTGATAATATTTAATGTTCTGGGCTAATATTTTATATGCATTTTACTATTTCTTTGTCACCGACTTGTACATTCACAATGGAAGGGCCCCTTCTACATTCACAAATGTAAGGAAAGAAATGCATATGAGCTAGAAGACATGAAGGGAAACATATTGGATATACCAATAAGAATTATTCATCTAAAACTATTTAGTTAAATATTCATAGTTCATTAAAAATTCACTTTATGTACCATATGTAAATTTTGTAAATACTCATTTCATGAATAAAGACATGAGGAAAAATATAAATACTATATTATATTCATGAGAAATCATATACATATAGTATGGATTTTTGAGAATCAAGCTTAGGGTGAAGCTTGAAAATCCCCTTTCAAAAAACCAAAAAGATTCATCATTAAAAATCCAAAAATGAGGCAGTATAGAAATGACAAGGAATTCAGCCTCCAAAGTGATGATGGTAAAAATGATAGCATTTTTTATGGAGTTCAGGAGCAAATGAAAACAAGGTTTTCATCACATAGGAAAAAAAACATTACACATGATTCAATCCTCCATACCAAGGTTGTCCACTAGGCTTTTGAAGGTGGTAATTCATTTAACATTGTAAATGGGCTCCACATTGTTCATTTTTAAGAGGAAGGTGGCTACAATTCGATATCACGAATGGTTGTACTCAATCAGTAAGGGAAGCCAAAGCACCACCTTTGTATTGTCTACATGCTTACAAAGGTCCATTGATGAGGGGATACCAACACTAGATACATCCACCCAAATAACTTTGTCCAACCCATCTAGATATGATGAATGGAACAATGCTTGACAAAGGTTAACTATTCATGACTTGGCAACATTCAAATCTAGAAGTGAAGCTACGATTTGAGAGATAACATTGGTTTTGTAATGTAGATGGTTTGAATCCTTCACATAATCCCTCCCCATGAACCATTTGAATGCCACGATGATGAGGTGGATCTTTTCTATAGCAAGTGTTTGAGCTTGTCATTGTTGATCTCCCCAACAAAGGGGACTTGTAACTTTTGGCTCCAAAGCTGAATTGGAGAACCCATACCGCTCATAATGCAGTAGGAAGTTTACCAGACTTGGAAAGAAAAAAGAATAGAAGAAGAAACCTACCAACTTAATGCTTACTCAATGACTATTCTCACAAGTAGAACATGTTATTTATAGAAAAACATGAGCTTTAAAATCTTGCAAATGGAAAACCTTTTCCTATCAGGCGTGATGGAAAATGTAAGTTGGAAGTAAGGATTAAAGGGTAAATTGTACAAAGGAGATTTGGAAAATCTTGGAAGAATTAATTCAAGAATTGGAAGTTATTGCTCACATTTATGACCTTCTACCATGTGTTCATCAGCTTCATCAATGCTAGCTAGCTCACTTATGTGAAAAGATGATTTTTTAAGAAATCTTCTGCTTAATTAATACAAATATTTTCTATAAAAATGCTTCCTACTACTCAAGATTATCTTTCTCCAAGGTCAGTGTAAGGAATGTACTAATTTCATTCCTACAACAAAGTTGGAATTTCTAAGAAGTGCGAGCCCCCACTCCACATGTATTGCCTTGTTGGCAGTGCTAAACAAGCTATCGATAACAAAAATGCATTTACTGCGTGTGCATTTTAGAATTGAATGAGCCAAAAGAAAAAATATTTCTAAGTATTGAAACTTTGAGTAAAGGTTTATCCGAGAGTTTGATCTAAAAAATCCTTCTGAAGAACATGAAAATGGTTGAAGTATCATCTTCTAGTTGAAATGTTGGAACCTTGTTCTTGAAGCCAGGCTATGTTGATATTTGGGGATATCTCCCATGAAAAGGATTTGATGCTACAAGAAAGGAGATTTCTACATACCAAAACCATACAGCCAAGCAACCACACCAAAAATGAGGTTGCTAAATATTTTGTAGATAACATCTTTGACCCCAAGCTACACACAAACTATAAAGGCCTCAAGGAAGAGGTATTGCAAATAATTATTGCTAGAAGGTCATGCAAAGGCCTTGGAATTAAAGTATGGCATTATGGCTTTCCACAATACATGTTTCCCTCCATGCATCCATGCCTAGAGCTGGTAGACATGTGTGTAGAGAATTTGGATGAGGGGACTAGGGTTATCAAGGGTGGTATGTTAAAAACTACCATCAATGCAAAAACTATCAGGGATATGCTATGTATCCCTTCAAACATGAAAGTTGAGAGGTTTTCACATGAGAACATGGAAGATTTGTGGGAAAATAGGAGAGACAAGATGAAGTTCTACAAATATGAAATGAAGCAAGAGCCTAAAAATGGGGAAATTATCTTCCCTCTATCATATAGACAATTCCATTCAAACTTACATGTCGTCTTCTTAATGCTAGTTTTTGTATATGGCCATGAAAGAGACGAAAGGGTTCTCAAGTATCAAATGGGCCTATCTTTCATGTTGAGGAAAGAAAAGAGACAAAATAAATTTGACTTTGCTAAACTAATTACATACAAAATGATTAAGAAATTAAATGATTATAATCATTCCTTCAAGTTCAGGTATTCATCTTTTTTGGTGCATTTAATTTTACATCAAAACCTTGAATGCTTCAATGGTCATTTTTCACTCAGTATGTTTTATACATCAAGGTTATACAAGCTAGTTTAAGTATGGATCCATGTGCTTTCAAGAACATAGGATTATTATGCATTTTTCTACTACTTCCTACAACCCATGCTTCTAGTTTTATCTCAGTGGCTTCAACAATGGTTTTCTCCTGAGGGTTTAGACATGATGAAGAATCACCAAACCCTAATAGATTATTTTATGGTGGTTGATTTTAATTTTATTAAATTCCATGGATTTAGTGAAGAGCCCTTGAAGCTATTGAAATTTATCATAGAGAGGACACTCACCTTGGAGGCATGTTTTCAGCCAACAATTATCAATAATTCCTATGGTGTCAAGAGGCACAAGTAGTAGATTCATGTTGTAATACCCCTCGAGTTGTTGATACTCTTTGATACTCTTTGTATTGCTTTGATACTTGGTTTGCGATGGTTATTAGTTCACCGACTTGGTTGGTTTACTACACTTGATATTACTATGATGATTGATGATACATTATGTGGTGGTTATATTATTTGGTTATGCTATGGTTTTCTTTAATATTATATGTGATGATGTTGTGATTCTATGTTGCTATGTTTTCTGATGTGTTTGCTAGTGAGTCTTGGTGAAAGGATGGAGTGGCATCACTCGCTTGCGAGTGCCCTGCTACCCTGCGATTTCCTTTCATGGTGTGTCTGCAATGGAGATTTACATGTTACTTGACATTTGTTTATATGCAGGAATTGTAGGAATAAAGTCTTGATTCCACCTGCTTTGGCAGGACAGAGTGAGCATTAAATTAACCCAACAGGTACGATGTTGAAAAAGGGAGTTGATAAAGAAGTGTCCCCATCCCAAGCCCGTCACCTCATTGTGAGTCTTTCAATGTCATGGTCTTGACCTTGTCTTTGTCTCGGTATTGCTGTTGTTATTTATTTTATTTCTGGATAGTTGGTATTTCATTTATCCTTATTTTATATGGGATTAATTAATGTTATCTTGTAGATATGATTAATAGTATGTAATTGTAATTTAGTTAAATGTTGGATTTAAAATATTGTAAATTAAAAGTTATTTAATTAACTAAAAGGTGTAAGTAATTAATTTAAATAAATAATGTTCATGATAATTATAAATTATCTTTTTCAAGATATTAAAATTAGAAAATCAGAAGAGAATATCTTGTGGGGATAATATCATGTGAAAATAAAGAATTTTTAATTAAAAATTGTGAGATAAGTGTGAGCTTTTTAAGTAGTAAAAAGAACTAATGGATGGGTTGGGTTTTTGAAAAAAAAAAAAGAGCTTTATTTATTTTTCTTTATTTTTCTTTATTGTGAGAAAAGGAAGTTTTCTACACACACAAAGGAATGGTTTTTGGGTTTGGTTGGGAAAAGAAAAAGATAAGCTTTTTTTGCATTTCTCGCGAGAAATTATTATGTAAGAAAAGAATAACAAATTGATTCAGAAGTTAGCTGATAGGAATTTGAGAAGGATCTACAGAGGAAGTTTGTTTCAAAAGAGGAAGAAGGGTTATCGTGTTTGGATTCATCATCAATTGAAGGACTCCAGATTCTTTTCGATTAATTACTTTTTTTTTGTTCTTTTTGGATTGTTCTATAAGGGAAAACAAAAATTATGTCTACCATATTCAAAATCAATATCTATGTTTTGAAAAAGGTTTTCCTTTTAAAAAATTGCTTGTGTTAAACTCTTAAATCTTCTATAGGAATCTATTGAAAAATCTTCTTTATTTCTTCAATAAATCTTGTTGCTAAAATTCTTGATTTGAAAGAAAATAAATTTATTATGGTACATTAAAATTGTATACCCATATTTATTTTGTGATTGAAGGAAAATGAATTGGATTGGTTTTCATCCTATTTATTTATTTATTCTCTAGCTAGTGGGAATATATATATATATATATATATATATATATATATATATATATATATATATATATATATATATATATATTTCCAAACTTTATATTCGGTCTCTTTGAAAGGAAATATATAATTTATTTATTTTTGTAGAGTTATGTACTTTGTTTTTTGGTTGTTTAAAAAACAAAATGCACATAACAGCCGAAGGTTGTTGGATTCAACCATGTGGGATGCAACCTCCTTAATGGGAGGTATGTAGTACCACGGCTGTGCAGGGTTTCTTTTATTAAAATTTTGACTTTTTTTAAAGTTTTTTTTTTATTGATATATATATATATATATATAAAGGTGTAAAATTATAGTGAAATAAATGGGTAATTTTTATGATATGATTTAAATGTATAAATTTTAATATATGTTTTATTATATCTATTTCTATATATATATATATAAGATTAAGGATGGCTATTTTATGCTGAGATTATGGAATAACCAAGTAAATTTGCAATGTTATATTGTAATTAAGTAAATTAAAAATAAGCTTTGTGATCTAAATTAAATTGAATATTATTGAGAAATTAAATTATTTATTTGGTGAAATTATTGTGCTTTGAAATGTGTTATATGGTGTTGCTTAACTTAATTGTGTACTCTCCAGATTATTCGTTGAGTCAATTGTGGTTTTCTCTTTATTGGATTTATGTCATGTGGGAAATCCCTTGATTTAGTTTATCCTTTTGTAGGAGCTTCATTTATTACTGGGGACTTCCAGAGGTGGGGAATTGATGTTTATATTTGATCATTTAATTGGATATTTGTTCCTATTCTTGGCTATAGTTGTGACTTGAGTTTATACATGGGTTTTATCATTTTATGGATGTGTTTCATATGATTTTGGTGAGATGGTTTTTCCTCACGGATGTTCCATTTATTGGTTTAGTTTTCTTGTGGTACAACTCCTTGGTGTTGGATTTTATGTTTTGGGTTCTAGGGAGAGTGGCTCTATATGGGGGTCAGCGCACAAAGGGGTCGTCAGGGTAACCGACATTAGAGTTAGAGTAATCAGTGATAACCTAAGTAATTAATTAATTGGTGGGTTTTTAAACATTAATAAGATAATTATGGTTGTCTCATTTGTATTTTAGTGCTATCATAGACTAAAGGTGGGCCGAGAAGTTTGTGGTTGGCATGATAGTTGCCTCATCTCCACTAGAGGTTAATAGTTCCACATGAGCAACCCTATGGATCAGTGCCTTGAGATAGGCAGTCAGGATAACTATAGATGGAGGTGGAACCTAGTGATAGGTTGTCTGGATAATCCATGTATAGATGGAGGTAGAACCTTGAGACAGGTTGTCTGGATAATCCATGTAAGGCCATGTGATGACACTCTCCTCTAGCATTCCTTTTGAGATGTTTTTATTTAGATCCTCTAGAAGTGGTCTATTGATATTATGTCTTGAGATTTATTGATGATATGATTTGTGACTTATTGTTGTAATATACTGGAAGTGATCTGTTGTTTTTTTTTTGGATATTTATTGATGTTATGAGATATTTCTTTGTATGCTTTTTCTTTTCATTTTTTGGATTTTAGTCTTCCCTTACTGTTTGAATGTGCTTGGTTGGGGATCCTTCCTTGTTTACTCCGAGCATGGGGGTGGTTGGGTGGAACGTGATACACACCCCATTGGGTCCCCTTATCATGCAGTTGTACCATTCAATGCAAAGTTTTGCGGATGCAATTTGATTTAGGATTCATTATTACCAGATGTATATTTGTACTCCAGATGTATTGTATATATTGATGTATCATTCCCACGTGCATTGGGAAGACTTATGATTTAATTTTGTATATGTGTTCATTGAGATGCACTATCAGACTAATGTAATGTATTATCATACCATGTAAAGCATTCTTGAACTACCATTTGTAAATACTATTAATGTTATATTGTATCCATGGAAATATGTACTTTATCTTTCCATGTTTAATTTATTGTGAATGTAGGTAAGGTTTTCATATGGTTTATTCTTGTCACATTGGTTATCATTTATTAATGTTCAAAAATTGAAGTTAAGTGAATGAGTGGGTTAGCTATGTAATGTCACCTCATGTACCCCAAAGGAATTAGGTGTTTAATTTGTAATCCTTTAAATTTAATGTATACAATAATTTATACACTTTAATAGTTTTCAAAAAAACATGCTCCATAAATGTTAGAAGTATTAGCTTTCTTTGGGGTTGCAAGGTGGGGCATTACACATGTGATTCCCCTCACTATCACAAAAATCCAAGTAGCACTTGTATGGAGAGAGGAGAAAGAGGTTTTAATCAACATGTTAGCCTACCTTGGCTTGGTTCTCATTTACGATAGATTGAAATACAATCTTGTTGGGTAGTTTTCCTTCAAGAATGAAAAGTATCCATACTGGGAGGAGAGAAAGAACCCAATAGAGGGGAAAGAAATGGTCTAGATCAACCTAGATTTAATACCATTTGTGTGACCCCCATGGCTCACTTTCTACCCAAGGGTAGTATAATTCTGACAAAGTGTCCAAATGAAAAAATCACTCAAGACACAGTTGAAAAATCTGGGGTGGTTAAAAAGAAAAATAGTCAATTTCTTGAGCTACCAATAAAAAATTAAAAAACAAGGCCCCTTATTTAGAACTATTAAAGCAACAAATGAGTGCTTCAATGATATTTATGATATGGTGGATGGATCCAATACCGATCCAAGGTATGATTTGGAGCTTGAATAGGATCATGCACCATTTTTTGATCCACCACCTCAAGCATTTAAGTAGGAAAGGGACAGAAAATGCATCACAATGTAAGTAGTCACAAATCTCATCTTTCACCAACATCTTGACAAGAGTTAAGCAGACCTAATGAACTTCAAGAAAACCTTTTGTATTTCAAAATGCCCAAAGTTCATCAAGGTATGTCGCTAGAGAGTTTGAAGCAACCAATGTGCCCCTATAAAGAGAAAAAGAATCTAAGACTTGGGTAGGCTAGGCTCCTCAGACAAAGGCAAAGAGGAGGTGCACTTCTCTCCATCCCTGTCTTTGGCCTCGATAGTCTAGGTAAGTCTCAAAACCCACATTCTTTCTTCTACTACATATTGGTTGTTGTTTTCCCCTCAATTGTAGAACATAATACTCCATCTATAGATTATGATCTACTCATGTCCTGAATATACCCCCGGCCATACTTGACAATGAACTTCATATAGAGACCCTGTGCACTTAATGTGTGTCTTTTTCCTTAGCCATGATAGACTCCTTGATTACTTTATCCTAGAAGCAAGTGGTAAACATAGAAATGCCCATGCTACAAGTATCATCACCTTTACCTACTCCCAAGCATGTGCATCTCTTTTTTCCCACTAGCCCTTTTACCCCAATGAGCACCCATTTTCCTTCTTAGGTCATACATGGCACCATGACCTTTTCACTAATAACACTTCATTTTGCTTGCATTCAAACATAGTAAGGAAAAAGAACCCCTAGTGTTATCCTCTACAACCTCCCCAAAGGTATTTCTATTATTGCACAAAGTATTGAGTCTCCAAAGAACTTCTGGACCCAAATAGAATTAATCAGACAGGCCCAACAGGAAGGAAAATAGAGGTTACAGGAAAAGGCTGCTAAAAATCTAGCCACCTTGAAGCTAGAAATTTTTTTTGATGGGGAGAAAAATTCTCTAAATGATCTCAGCTATGAGGCCGTGGGTATCCAAACCAAAGGTGGAGATGTAGTATGAGGATTATGATATCCAAACTGTGGGTATCAACCTAAGTAAAGCTCTCCCATGTGACAAAATATGCCTTGCCAAAGAAACACAGAAGGTGGTTTACACTGACTATGAGAAATTGGATAAGAAATTTAAAAAGCTTGAGGTATAGTTAGTGAATGTGAAGGCCATATTGCATACATTACAAGCATAGATCAAGTCAAAGGATATAGACATAACCCAATTGAGGCAATCACATGATCAACAAGGAGAGGTGACTAAGTCTCCTGAAAAGACTCAAAATGGGAAAGATTGGTTTTGTGCCTATAGTGTAGAGAAATGTATCCATCTACATTCTCAAACTTATTTGGTCCCTCCCTACTAAAATTAGGATTATTTATGCCTTATTTGGTCTTATTTTGCATCCACAAGCATTATTCAATGCATCTATTCAAGGATAATCTTTACACATATCAAATAACCAATCATAGTTTATAGTCATCGACCTCTAAACATAAGTGTTCATCTATTACTATGCATGAATAATCTAGTAAAAGAAGTGATTTTATATTCAAAGGTAGATATAAGACTATAATTATTTATTTGAAAAATGACAAAGGAGGATTTGTGAGTATTTAATTTGAGATTAATCTTTCATTTATGACCATTAAATTTCTCAACTCAAAAAAAGATGAACTATCAAATTCATTATAATGGATAAGTTTGAATAGCTCTTCTATGTCTTCCATTCATGCTTTCATCCGATTCCTTGTAAAATTTAAAGACAAGGCCTACCATGGGAAACTTTCTATTTCCAAGATGGAAAATTGTGATCCAAGTATCATAGATATTACATGACATGTCCTATATGTAGTGGAGATGTGCCCAAGGATGAAAATGTTGTTGTCACTATCAAGACTAAGATGGCCATTTATTCTTTTGGTTGATGTCTTGCTCAATTTAAATTTCATATCAATTATTAGCCCTCATCTATAGTTCCTGAAGTGGATTGTGCCCAAGTCTAGAGGGTGGTTTGTATGATATCAAACTCCATAAGTGTTTTTAAGGTATTCTTTCACATTGATCACAAGTTTAATCTTATGTATTCCAAGTGTTCCTTTGTGCATTGGTATGCTGGTGAGGGTATGGAAGAAGGTGAGTTATCTAGAGGTGAAGAGGATGAGGACCCAAAAAATCATACAATAAAGAGTCTAGGAAAATTATTCATTTTGCAATGTATGAGGATTTATAAATGGTTGTATAGTAGTATGAATTCATCCCTTATTAGTGGTAATTTGGAGGTAATTTTTTTTGCAAGAGAAGAGGCAACTCAAATTATTTTTATGAGTATTGTATGATGTCAAGTAGTTTATATATATTCCCTAAGATGTACGAATCAAGTAATCTATCATCTTACTACTAGTTCCTAGGAAAAAGCATCTCAAAAGATTAAAACAATTGTTAAATATCTTGCCAATGAGTTCGTCAATCTTACCAATGGATCTTCAAGCAATTATTCTTTGATTTTTGCGGATATCATTGCTACACCTAATGAGGCCTCAAAATATTCATCCAAGACATCAAATAGATAAAGAGTAATAGGATTGACTAGACATTGGTTACATTGGAGGATGGAGGAAATTCCATCATCTCATGCTAGCGTCTTGTGTTAAGAAGATGCTTTGCATGAGAAGAATTTTTACTTTCTTTCTTGTTTTCATTGTTGATGCTAATGTATTTCAAGAATACATATATTGTGAATTTTATTTTTTTGAGATGTGTAAGGGATTTTGTGTTGAACTCAATATGGATTATTGTCTAGTGAATTTATGAGACTATGATTGAGAATTATACCCTTCCAAGGGTCATCAAACAACTTGATGGAGTCTATTTTTTTAGAGCTGAATATGGATTATTTTTTAATAATTCAAGAATAAGTGATTTAGAAGTTCAAGAAAATGGTAGTCTAAGAACTCAAGAATTCATCTCAAAGTTGCACCATATTTAGGAGAATGAGGTAGCTTGACTAAGTTCCATTTGATTCAAGATTTGATTCTTCAAAGGAATATCTTCTCAAGAATGTACTTCTAATTTTTTATCAAAAAAGTTTTGTTATGTAAACCTTAAGGGGATCCCTTATGAAGGTGAACTAGATCTTTTAGGGGTACATTTGGAGGAAAAATTTAATAAAGGGGAAGGTTAGTGTAATGGTTATCATGGTTATCACATTATTGGTTGATTAGTTTACATGTGGTTATAATAGGTTATACACTTGAATATTATAATATTTTTTTAATCCTCCTATTTTAATTTATATTCCTATAGAACTATTGATCAATCAAGTGTTTAATACTTCAAATTTAACTTTATGCACTTAAGATAAGCTTAGTAGTTTTTTTTCTTCTTTTTTTAGTTTAAGCTATTATTAGATAATTATGTCTGATGAAATGTGATTTCAACATGTTTCATGAAATAATATATTCCTATTTTGGGGTTTTCTCTTATAATCACTCTCATTCATTGCATTATTCAATTTAGTGAGAGATCTTCATCTATTATAATATTTTTATTTTAGAGGAAATGACAAATCATTTTTTGCAACTCTCCTACATGGAAGGTGTTATATTTTTCTATTTGACCCTACCTTGTGTGTTTTTTCACAATTCTAACATGGTATCAAAGCATGGATTCAACAAAACCCTTCTTGAATTTTGAGGATTTTGTCCAACTAGGGTTACAATCACATTAAATATGGTTTCTTCATATTTTTTGTAGGGTTATGACTTGGACATTTCTTTTTGCATTATAGAGTAGAATAAAGCTCATCATTGTGTTTAGGAGGCTGAATAGATAAATTTCAACTATAAATTTTCCTACATTTAATGTTGGGAATTTTTGAGGATTTTTTTTTTACTTGGTTCATTATATGACCCTCAAAGCCATGTACTATACTATGAAAGTCTAAATAATTTAAAATATATCTATATTTTTTTGTTTCTATAGATATAAGCTACCACCTATTTCTATGGTGATAGTGCATAGGTGTAGGGGGCCTAAGGCCATACGACCTTCTAGCTATATGTAGGTGCCAACTGCTAGTGAGGTGGTTAGGCTAGCCACTAGTGGCTAAATGCTACTTATGCCCACCACTATCAACTAGTCACCCAACCATATCTTAGGTAATGGCTAGAGACCAAAATTATTTTCTAAAACCCAAGCAACTATCAAGTCACATGGGGGACGAATTTACAACCCCTAATGGGCCTAGTTTTTTCCCTAATACCTTAATAGGGTAACTTTTTTCTTAGGGTCATAACTTTTAACTCTAGTATAAAAATTGGGAAAATGAGATATCATAAAAAATATTGTTCCAAGAACTATAAAAATGTTTAGGTACTTTTCTCATATCTTTTTATTCCTGCATTCTACAACTTTTGAATTTTAGATATATTATTTTCACTCCCAAGCTCACAATTTTAACCAATTTCTCCATTTCTTTTTATTTCTATGGTATTAGAAAGGTATTTTAGAGCTCTTCATAATTACCCATTCACCTTTTTCCATTATTTAATATCTTGGTACATATTATCTAGTTTTCCATTTTTTCATATTCTTGTGAATTACATAGAAATTTTTAGCTCCTAGAAACTTTTGTTTTGCATGGGATGACATATTTTTTGTTGTTCTACATGTAATTCTAGTATTTTTTCTTGTTGAGTATTATAAAAAAAATGTATGCACTTTCACTTTTCTAGGCATACATAAATAAATTATCATTGTTGTACATGTTATTTGGGGATTTCAAACATCCTATGGTGTCTTTTCTACTTGCACTATGGTACAAAGATTCAAGGAATGAATTTTGTAGGCATTTTTTTATCCATCACATATTTTCAAGTAAGTGTTCCTTTCATGACAATATTTAATCATTTTGATTCTTACCTCATGCATATGTATTTTTTTGTGTTATTATTTCTAATATTGTAAAGAAAAACTAAAAAAAATTCGTAAAATACTTGCACTCAATAAGCATAATTGATATCAAAGGTCAGGTAAAATATTTTATTTGAATGTATAAATTAACCTTACATATATAGGTAAGGCGGTGAAGGTAGGCACATTGAACACAATAAATTACTACTCCTGTAGTAATAACAAACTTTTTAACTCACATTCCAAGTGTTCTTGTGAGTAATGAGTGACCAGGCAAGAGGTGTCTCACAAAGTAACACTTATCTCAACCACATAAGGTGAGATAAATTTATAGAAGTCTCTAAGTGGATACTTAAATAATGTTAATAAGACCCTCTCTAGGTACGGAAAAAGCTAACTAGTTTCATAAAGTCACTATTTACACTAACAATTTACACACCCTTTTTAGTTGTGGGTATTTTCATATGCATGTTAAAATTATCTTTTTTCTCCTTCATACACTTCTTAGTGACACATAGTTTCAATGGACCTATCATGGCTGTCTCTTGTCCACATGATGGGGGCCTTCTATTGTTGGTGCTAATGCTTTCATTTTTTAAAAAATGAGTGAGCTATGTATCTAATATTTGTTCCTATGTACAAGGTAGATGCAATAGTTTTTACCCATACATTTCAATGATATGGAGAAGTTACCATATGAATAGTCTTGCACTCTTATTTTTGGAGGTGAACTTCCATTTTCACTTGACTAGTGCTCTACAAACTATTGTAGTTATATTTAAAAATTGCATCTTTTATGATTGTGGAGTGTTAATAGTCACTCATGTAGATTCATGTTCCATTTGTACCTTAAACTACCAAATGTTTTACTTTATTTTAAATATGATTATTTTTCGAGTAATCTTGTCTTCTTCATCTTGATCATTATATTTTTAGAGAAGGTTCTTCATTTCAATACTATAGAAGTCATCATTTGAAAGTTTTCTAGAGCTTCTTCATGCTTCAGTGATGTTCTTCATGTTCCATTTTTTAGGATAATGTTTTGGATGCTTTTTAGCCCATCTTGTATTTCTCTCTTTTGTGGAGGAGTTTTCTCCTATGAGGTTATCTTCTTTTCTCTAGTTATGAGAGATTATATTATTTATACATGGGCACCTCATTAGGCCTTATTTTCTAGGACCCATTCATGCATTATTTTCTTTTTATGAATTTTCCTAGAGAGGCTTTTAGCTACTGCCTAAGTTACAATTAACGGGGTTTTAGATTAATCATTTATTATTAAAAAAATTAATTAATATTTAATTGATTATTAAATTAATTTATAAATTTATACATTTAACCTAAATTTAATAGCTTGTCTGTTCTTTTATTAGTTTGAGCCATTATTAGATCATTATGTCTCATCACATATGATGTTGAAATTTTTTATGATCTAATCAATTTCTCATATAAGGTTTCCTTTGATAAGAAATCACCTTCATTGTATTTAATTCAATGAAAGCTCTTCATCTCATATAATTTTTTTTTTGAGGAAATAACAAATAGTTATTTGGAACTCTCAAGAATGGAAGGTGTTCTCATTTATTATTTGATCTTACCTTGTGTATTTTTTCACAATTCTAATAATTTAAATCCATGAATAAATTCCTACTTACAAAAAAAATCTTTATCTCAAATTTAATTAAATGAATTCCAATTTTAACTTTCTCAAGTATTCCAAATGATATATAATATTTAAAAAAATTAAATATAATACAAAATCTCAAATCACTTACATTTAAAAAAATAAGTGTGTAGGAGTTATAATTTTCCCATCAATTCATTATGATTCTCTAAATCATCTAAAGATAAAAGAGATCATATTGGGTATGATAGAAATATGATGCAAGAAAAGAACATGTTATAATATCTCATAAATAGAAAATAAGAAACCTATCCTAGCACAAAAAAAATAGATACCATGTTATAATTTTTTTTTTTCTAAATCTATCTAAGTCATTACAAGTGATCAAATTTATAAAATTGTAAAATATAAATTATAGTAAAATAATTTTACTATAAAAAACTTAGTTTTTATAAGAGAAAGTGTAAAAAATCACAACTTCATTCAATACATATAAATGATAAGAAAGAGTTATATTGATAAGCTCAAAATTTCAAAATATATTAAGATGAGGAATATGTCAAAAATGAAAAAATTATTTTTTGGTCAATGTTTCCAAATCTAAGAGGCTAAGAAAAAATATAACATCTAGAAGGAAAAAAAAAATTGCAACTTGCTGTCTTATTATATTTAAGTAAAAATATATTTAAAAAAATGTGCAACTCGTTATCTCATTCTATTTAAGTAAAAATATATTTTACACTAAAGGCATATCCAATGTGAAGTTTCCCAACCTAAAATGTACAATCGACGTTCACTACCTTCAAGGAGACGATGAAAATGATCACAACAATTAATTTTTTCCACCCCTCTTTTTTTCTCGAGAGTTTGTGGTTCGTTGGTCTTCTTTGGATGATGTTGACAGGAAAGCTCATTAATCAAAAAACTAGTTTTATAGTCCCGACAATGACGCTATATGTACGCATGAAGATAGAACCCACATTTGATTGTGTCAAGCTCCACATGTCCATTAATGTCCGACTTGAATGATTGGACAACCTGGTCCAATCAGTCAAAAGCTAGCTGCCAAATACATTTTGTCGTGAACCTAAAAAATTTCTCTGCTATGGGCTCTAAAGTCCTTAAATCAAGCTGAAGGGTGACATTTAGTTCCCTATTTGTGAAGGGAAACAAAGAGGAGGGAATGCCTCTGTTTATTTTTGATACAAAGTTATGCAACTCAGGAGAGGATGTGTCTTTAGTCGTGAAGAAGGTAGACACTTTGTAGTTATTACTTTCTCACCCTATTAATGGGCACTATCTATGCAGACCACAATTTGCACCGACCCATCCGATGTCTATTCCATTCTCCTGCATACTCCTTTGACCGTCTATGCACCAACCGACCATGTGTTGTAGGTAGATCATATTTGTTAGAATTATTTGGTTTACAATGCCCAATAAATATTTTTACTCCATTTTTTAAGTTTTCCATTTGCCCTTTTTTTGCTGCTTTGCCTGCAGCTATTAGTTTCCGCTCCTCCAAACTCTTCCCACTGGTATTGACCTTACACTTTACAATTTAGCGAGCTACAACCTAAAAATTAGGTTTATACAAAGGTTTTAAATTATGTTTAATAAAATGAAAATAATTAGAATATTAAGTATATATTAACATAATTAATATATAATGTATATTTTATATATTATATTTTTAACAAAACTATTAAATATAATAGTAATAATAATCTTATATATGTATTTAATAGTTTTGTTAAAAAAAATAATATATAATAATAATTAGTATAATTATATTATTTATAATTTTTTTATTATATAAAATATACATTATATATTAATTATGTTAATATATACTTAATTACGATAAACCAAAATTAATGATTAACAATATAATTATATATATTCATATTTTAATAAATAATATTAAAATCATTTTAAGGTTGAAACCAATTAGTATTTTAATATATAATGTATATTTTATATAATAAAAAATAAATTATAAATAATATAATTCTACTAATTACTATTATATATTATATTTTTTAACAAAAAATATTAAATACATATATAAAATTATTAAAACTATATTTAATATAATTAGTATAATTATACTATTTATAATTTCTTCATACATTCCTAAACGACAGAAACACAAATCAAAGAAGAGCATTCATTGATTTATTTATTCATACTAATGGCGCACTTACTCCTACCAGAAGAACATTACACTTCAAGGGTTTCTTTTAATATATCTGCGGCCTTTTGTTCCCAGCAAACTCTTGCCCATTCTTTTAAAGAACGCATGCTGTTCAAGTTTGCGTTTGTGAATTTTATGAATTCTTTTAGCTAAAACAGCTCCAATTTTATGCTTTCCTCCTTGTTCAGATCCGATTTTCTCACCTCCAAACGCGTTCACGACATGCACGCGTTCAAATTTCTTAAAGGGAGTTGAGTGGGCCAAAGTGGTTCGTTGCACTGTAACTGCAACACAACACAAAACAGATTCACAGAAATGGTAAACATATATATATCTTTCGATAATATAGATTTATTTATTCACACAAATAATATACTGAATATTCACAAGAAATATTGAAGTCTGGATTCACGAAACCAAAACGGAGGAAATTTGGAGTATCAATAATATTACAACCGCTTAAACATTAAATAATGACGATAACTGTTTAGAGACAGATAATGAAAGCATTCGACCTCGCGCTTCTGCCATGGATGCCACAAACAACAGAATTGCAATCCACAGAACTGCAAAATTCATAGCCATCTTCATGATTATTGCTGAATAAGAGAAAGGCTTGAATTGTTGTGAAGTTCTGCAAATGGTATGGTCGTACAGAGAGCTTATATTATTGAGTTGGCGACCTCGGACATGTCGCTGACCAATAACTAAATACTTATTCTTTTGTACCCATACTATGGGCCTGCAGGTTTCCTCGTTTTTGCTGAAACTTTTGGATTAGATTGGCGAAGCTTACAATTTTGCCTTGTTATTTTTCTTATTAAGTTATTTTTACTTTACAATAATTTTTATTATTCGGAGAGCTGTTCTAGGATTGTATTAGAGAGTCTCAACGTACATATATTTATATGTTCTTTTTAACGTTTATATGGTAATAAATATTATATATTTTAAATTTATCTATTTATTTGGAAACATAATTGAAATGATCTTATTTACATAAAAGAGTTAGTCTATATATATATATATATATATATATATATATATAATAAATAAATTTTTATTTGAAGAAATATTTCAATTTCTTTACAATATATATTTAAATTACTATTTAAAGTTTTTAATAGATTCATGAATAGTAAAGAGATAGATAAGAAAATAGATAAGAACAATTTATTTTAACATTTACTCAAAGCTAAAATAGATAAATAAAATTAAATATTTTAATAAATATAAAATAAAATTACGCTCTTATTTAATAGTTATTTTATTTTTCTTTAGAACCACATAATAATTAATTAATCTTTTTTAGATTATAAACTTATTTTTATCTTAAGAACAACTCTTATTTACTTAAGGATTGGATTGTTGTATTGATTTTAAGAGTTGTATTATTCTTGATCAAGAATATTTTAACTTGGTCTAGTCATGTCATTATTTGATTGTGGAACACATCTCAACATAATAATTAATTTTGTTTTTTCACATTTACTATTTATAAATTAATAATTTTAATACTCATAATATCTTTGAAATAAAGTCTTTCATATGAATCCTATATCAAGGAGAATACCTATTGCGATAATATTTCAATCCAAACATGTTCAATAAAGATTTCAATTTAGTTATCTTTATATTATAATAATAAAATAATTAATGTCATTTTGATACTATACAATACCTCAAATTTAAAATTTATTTGACTATAAAAAAATTCAAGTAATTTAGGAATTTGATATATATATTTTGATGAATAGATGTATATATTACCATCTATAAAATAGTGGTACGCATATTCACAAAAAAGGGTGAGTGAAAATAGTTACACTTATAATTCTAGATGGGGTATCAACATGAAACATAAAAACATAAAATAAAGCTATTAGAAAATTAAAGTTTTAGTGGTGGAGGAGGAGGAGGTACATACACCAATTAAAAAAATATTAAAAATGGATGAATTTCAACGAGTATTCTAAATAAATAAAACATGAAAATATTTAATAAACACCTAAATTTAATGATAAATTACCAAAACATTTTAATAGAAATTTATGAAAACATCTGAAAACTACTTCCCAATAAAGTTATAAAACATAATGTATAAGATCTATTAATAAATTATAGAAATAACTTATTAAATTTTAAAATCAAATAGGATGATGTCAATTAGTTGTTGAAATGATGAAAAATAATTACTTGAAAGAAAATATTAATATCCTTGATATGACCAATCGTAATGGTAAAATAATATTGAAATATGTCTAATTAATGGATACCAATTAGTAGATCCAACCTAATTTATTAATGTAGCATCATAAATTATCACCCTTGACAATTTCAAACTATGTTTTTCTCCCACATAAGTTATTGGACCTAATTCAGAACCTAATTTACTAAATTATGCATTAGATGGCCCATTTTAAATAATTGCCGACAAATTACAAGTGGAAAACAAATACATTTGTTTAATGCTTTTTCCCTGACACCTTAATTCCCTAAAAAATTAGGCTAGGATATAGTCACTTAGGGTGACTTAGTCCCTCTATTTTGGATCCAAATTAAAATATGCGGGTTTTGGTGTTTTATTATTTTCAATTCAAATATCCAAAGTTGGCTATCAGGATTTAATTTGTGGGAAATTAGAATAATCATATATAAATACATAGTATTGCATCATTTGAAAACTAACAAGAAAAAATTGTAAAAATTATTATCTAGAGAATTATAGAGCAATTCAAGAGTAGCATTTCAAAGATTTATGACAACAATTCAACATCAAAACAGCATGTCAAAGTGTATGTGAGTTTGTTCATGTTTATCTTATCATATTGTTTGTGAGATGATCTAACCCTTGTAGGTCTTCAAGCTAATCAAGCAAGAAATATACAAGGCTTGAGGAGATTTGGATGACTTTAGTCATTAAAGGAAGAAATTGGAGGTTGGTGAGTTGTAATATATTTTTATTTGTCATTCTTTTTTATCACTTTGCATTATCCCTCAAAAAGGCTAGCATTTTTGTCATTGATATTGCTATTGTGGAAGTGAAAAAACTAACACGAGGTTTGACTAAGGAAATCCCCTAAATGGCACAATCCTTCCTATCTTTGAATGTGTAGGTTTCATATATGAATAAGTTTAGAAGAAAATAGAAAATCTTATTCATGGTTGCATTCAAAACCTACGCCTTGACAAAAAGAAAAAATTAGTTACAAAAATATCTAACAGTGATCCAACAGTATGATAAGTAGAAAATAAAGGATCTAATATGACATTATAGGACTACGAAAAAAATGAATTTTAGTCAAAAGAACATTGTCACCATGGGCGAATTAGTCCTCGACTTTCAACCAAAAATTTAAATCATATGTGCATGACATTTTTCTCAGTCTATTTATGAAGTTTGAATTTCTCTGTGATATATTAGATTTGTTGTTTTTGCATCAAAATAAGTATTTGCATCATTAACCTAGTCATTTCATTGCATTGCATCCTTAGGTCTAGTTTAGATTTGGTCAAGGATAGTTTGACTAACTTTTTTTGTTGTAAGTTAATCCTATAACTTGTCCAAATTCATCAAACCCACCACCTCTATTTTTGAATAAAATAGATTTAGAAAAAGTGCCCAAATCCTAGGGTTTCACTTTTTCTATGTTTCATTTTGGTTAACCTAACATGTTAACATTATATTCCTTCTAAAATTTGAGGAAAATCATCCTAGATATAGGTTTACCACTACATTATTTTTTATTGTTCATTTAGAAATTCATTTTTGCATCATAAAAAAGCATAAAAATTTCAAAAAATTGTACATAATATTGTACTATAGGTTGTAATAGGTTTATTTTTAGTTGTCTCAAGTCTGATTTACATTCCAATTGCATTTAAAAAACTATATTAGGTCATTTAAATCTGAAATAAAATCTGAAATTGTTCATTGCATTCATTTAGGAATCTTGTATTTAGCTAAAAATGTTTTTAAAATTCATTGTTTTATTTCAAAAAGGCATCAACATTATCATTTTCAGATTTAGGCATATTAGAATAAGTCAAGTGATATATATTAGATTTGGTAATTTCATTTATAATTTTCTTTTATTGCTTGAATATTTTCCAATTTTTTGCACATTTGTATTTTGAGCTACATAATCATAAAATTGAGTAAATTCTAAAAAAAATTCACTATCAGACCTATTTACACATAGACCTGAGATTTTTAAATAGAATAACACAATCAAATTTTTAATTTGGAGAAAAATGCTATATGGCATAGTTTCCCTAGGTGACCTAGTCCTACTAAATTGATCCCTAATTAACTATGCAAAATCTTATCTCTAATCTCTATCCAGATTTGGAAACTATTTTTTGAATATTAGTCCCATAACTATTTGTTTAGCTAAAAGCATTGCTCGCTTGATCCATAAGGCATAACACAATTTTATCATTTCAAAAATATTTTTTTTCCATAAATCATGTTCTATTGTTAGATCTTGTTAAGCATTTCAAGGAATTTTTTATACAAGCATGTGAAAATGAGTTTATTTCTCCTCTTTTATTATTTTTCTTTGATGCCTCTCCCAATATCTCTCGTATGTGTGAGGATAGCTTGGTGCAAGTGAATGGAATCATTTAAAATCATGGAAATCATGTTTATTCTTCTCTCAATACCTCATCTACTTGGGAAGAAGGTATATTGGTGTTAGGAGATCCAATCATTGAGTATCATGATAATCTTATGTGTTTCTCTCCCAATACTTCTCCCACTTGGAAAGATATTGTGGCATAATAGGATGAGATTATTGGTACATTTATTTCAAAAGAAAATAAGATATATTTCATAAATGATGATGACAAGATGCCATTAGATCCCTCATCAATAGAAAATCATCAGTTCAAGTATATAACTGAATTGAGGTTATGAACACATAACTTTTTATTATATGTCTTTGAATTTCTGGACCTCCTAAAACCTTTAATTATATGACCTCTTAAAGCCCTTTTTAATTATTGGACCTCCTAAGTCACCTCTCATTATACGACCTTCTAATCCTCATGGCTATATCTTAAACTCTGCATAACTCACTAGTAATCATGTGTTGGAATGACCAATTTATCATGCAGTCAATCCCACATATAACACTAGAAATAACAAGCAACCAAGATAAATGCCAACATCCATCCCATTATGTCCACTATACCTCCCACCAACACCTAACATTCCTCACCATAGTGGTAAGTAGTATGATATTTTGGAACAACTTTGTCCTACACCTGCTACTATTTCCTAGTGAGATTTGATTGAAATATCATCTATTGATCTTGGTATGCTTTATGATAATTTGTAAAAAGTTTTTGTTCCCCCTAATGTGTAGCCAAATGATGTAGCATCCTTTCTTGAATGCATGAAAAAATATAATTTGGATATTATATTTAATCAAAATGAATTACCCCCTTTGGAAATGAAAAAAAAATAATGCCTTGATGATAATGGCTATTCTTAATAAGTCTGGGATTAGGCATACCCTTATTGACAATGGTTTAGGGCTAAATGTTTATAGTGTTCATCTTTTGGATAAAATTGTAGTGGAAAAAACTTTAATTCAAATTGTTGACTTTTTATCAAGGTTTTTGATAACATGGGAAGACAACTATTTGGTGTGATAATTTGAGCTGAGATATACTATATATTTGAATTAGAAGAGTGCTTGTGCATAAGATTTTGCTACATAAATTCATGAATTACAAAAGGAGATGAAGGAAAATTTGGAGGAGTATCATGAAGCATATAAGGGTAGGAGTACACAAAGTTGTGTCACACTTTATAAAGAAAACAATCAACATTGATCCAAGTTTTAAACTTCAAAAACAAAAAAAAAGTAGCATATATGTTTTGAAGTTTATAATGATGTAATGTAATTAATTGTGTATTTTTTATTATATTTTGTGATTGATATTTTTTGAAAAAATTAAAAAATTATTTCAATATTGCTTTTCATAAATTTACACTATAATTTTATTGTTGATAAAATCTTAAAAATGATGTTACATGAGGCATCAATCTTTATATAGTAAGTTTTTTTCCTTCAATTTTTTTGTGTGCATTTAAAACTTGAAGCTTTAGTGCAATAAATATTAAAGTGTGTGTATTAAAAAATAATTGTTTCCATTTGTCGTCAACTTTCATATCAATTGTTCATCTAAAATAGAAAATAAATTATACCATCTTGTTATAGATTCTTTTATCTAGTGCATCATATTTTTTTCAAATTTTTAGTATGTTTTAGTATTTCTCTTGACATGGTAATCAACCTAGTACTTTTGTGTTGATAACCTACTTTTAGTAAAAAATAAATATAAATATATAAAGAATAGTAAAATATTGAAATATATATATTTGAAAACTATACTTATGGGTCTACAAAAGGGTATTTTTATACTTCAAAAAAAATTATTTACATGAATAGGTGTTGTTGAAACATAATAAATTTCAATTTTTTTTTTTTTTGATAAATTGGCTTCAAAGTGGTGCTACATATGCATTTATCTAATAATTTTAGTCAGAACAATTGTGAAAATATCTAAATTAGTTAGAAGTAATTTTACTAGATCATATTTTTGAAAAAAAAATGATTGAAGTAGTTAGAAATACTTAAATTCAATTGTGGCGATAAGTTCACCCTATGTGTGACAAAAAATTGTACTTTTACCCTTAAGTAACATATTGATATACATAAAAGATAATCATAATTTAAATTGGGTAACTTGGTTATAACACATTTGAGAAAAGAGAGGTTCCCATTGGGAACATATAATAAGTTAAAATGGAAGAAAATAAGCTCATGTAGAATATTGAGGAAATTCTCATCTAATGATTATGAAATTGAACTTACATAAGGTATGTTGAATGTACAAGATAAATAAGAGGGGGGGTGAATCGATTGTACATTAAAACTTTAAAATCCTCACAAACATTTAGATCCACATTTATCTAGTTATCTCTTAATCTGTTAGAATGATTTATCATGATAGAAAATAACAAAAACTAAATCAATTCAACACCATACACAAAGAAACACCAAATTAACATGGAAAAACCAAGATGGGAAAAAACAAGGTGAGGATTTTCTCACAATACAAAGTACTATCAACACCGAATATAATAGGGAAAACTACTAGAGGGCTCACCAAGTTAAAGAAAGAAAGGCAAAATTCCATAATAGAAAAGAAGAGATAGAAAAGTGTTACAATGAGAAATTCGTCTCAAAGAAATAGAAAAATTTACCACATCATCACCAACACCTTCACAACATTTTTGAAGAATTGTAGACACCTTCTGCTAACTACATTGAGTAATCTAACTCATGAAAGCTAATACCACACTAGTCAAATTTGCACCCTACATCTTTGCACTTTGCATCATTTTCTTCTCTCACATTTATCTTATCATACCTCAACAACTAAACTCATATTTATACCATATTCAACCTTGAAAACATTCTCCAAGGTCGGATATGCACCTCAACCTTGCAAATTCAAATTAGGTCAGCACCAAAACATTCCTGCAATGGAAATGTGTAGTGTAGGAAAAGGTATCCCTTTTTTAAACTTAATTTCGAAATAATTAATAATTGAAATAGCTTATTTATGCCTTAATTTAGTGTTGTAATATGTTTTACATATTCACATTAAATTTATGACCCTTTTAAATAAAAAGGACATAATTGTTCCTTGCTTTTTATGTTGTAAGGAGTACCTTTTATAGTTTCACAGAAACCTAGGGCTTTATTAATCGATTGAGGATAATTTTCCTTAATTGGCCCCTTTAATTCAAATCTAATCCTAACTAAATACTATTTCCAAGGGATAAAACCTAACATTCATAAATTCCACTACACAACACTTAACTTTGGAAGATGTGTGTCCTAGGTAAGTGACCTAGGACCCATTTTCCATAGGGTGAATGGGTCCTCACTTTGATATAAGACCCTAAATTAAACTATGTTTAACATTGAGCAATGTGTGTTCTAGGTAAGTGGCCTAGGACCCATTCGCAATAGTGATAATGGGTCCTGACTTAGACCTGGGACCCCCCTTAAAATTATATTTTTGGTGATATTTTAATGATTTAAAATCCACAATAGAATTTTGGCTTGTGATATTTGAATTTTAGGAATTAATGTTAAGATATGTACAAATAAGAGGTCATTTCACTATGTTTTCACATAAGATCATAGAAGATTTCAAGCAAGCTTACATTACTTTAACAAGAGAAATTTAAGAGAATTTTCAAGGTATTAAATGGAAGATTATTGAAGATTATTGTAGAAATTAAGATTGTTATTGTCATGTCAAAGATTTATATCATCATGCATGATGTTTAAACTAATATGGTGTTGTAGTGTTCAAGCATATTCAAGAAACTATTTCAAGACAAGTTTCATGATCAAGATTTACATTCATTGAGGTCACTTCATGCTAATTTTTTTATTTGTATTCCATAGTTAAAATAAGGTTTGGTGATATTTTACATGGTGTTGTTCATTCATCGTTTGTTCATGCTTTCTTATTTCATTTCAAGGTTTAATTACCAAAATAGGGTTTGGCCAAGGAAAACCCCCATTCCCTAACAAAACAATATTTTTATTTCTCTGATGTGTGATTGTATATTTTAGGTTGAAGATCCTTTGAAGAGAAAAATTGAAGAAATTTGCAAAGTTTTCAAATCGTGAAAACTCATCTACATAATTTATTTTCATTTTTTCGATAGTGAACACCTGGAATCTAAGAGTGTAGACACAACAAAAAGAACCCAAAAAGATTTTTTTAGAAACCCTCGCGAGGACCCATTCTCCATAGGAGGAATGAGTCCTTAGTGAGCTTCAAAAGGTGACATTTGGTGAAAGGTAAACATTAATTTCCCCTTTCCAGATTTACCTTTTGGTTAATATTTTTGTCATATTTAATTGTTTTTCTTCATTTTCACTTTAGAGCTTGCATTTTATAGTTTATTTGATGGTTTTGATCTTCCTCTCCAATGTCCTATTTGGCTTATACTCCTATCCTTACACAAAAAGGAAATTTTTTGATTCATACCATGATTTGACTCACCTAATTCTTGTTAGTAACTTCATGTCCTTGATCTCATTTCCTTGAATGAAATTAGGGAAATAGGTCTTTGTGGTGAAGCCCACATTCATAACACATTTCCCCAAAAAATCCCCTATATTCCCCTTTGTTTCATTTTGGTGAACCTGAGTTTGATAATTACATATTTTGATTTTGGTAGTCCTCTTTCACCCTAGGTTTAGATCTTGCATTCATTTTCATCTCTTTGCATTGAATTGAGTCTCATTTAGGGTGTCTAGTTTGGATTTAACTTTGCATTTCATTTAAGCGTTTTAGGATTGCATATTTTGCATTCTTTAAATATAAGAAAATAGCATTATATCATATTCATTTTCATTTGAAAATTAAAAAAAAATTGCATATCACACTAGGTTTTGTAGATTATGCTTTTGTCACATTTTGCATTTTCATTCAATCTTTCATTTACAAAAAATTAAAACTGAAAATTGTTGTATCATACCGGAATGCAGAAACACTAAATTTAACTCAGAAGTCTATATATATTTTTTTTAAACCTTCGTCTAGTACCCATTCACCCTAGGGAAAAAGAGTCCCTAATCAAGCCATATGCATATTTTCTAGGCATTCAAAAAAAATATTTCTACCTTGTTTTTTGTTGTTATTAGATTTTTGTTTCTATTTACACAATTTTTGTTTCTTCAATTTGGTCAATTTAACTTCATTTGATAAAATTATTGCATTGTGTGGTTTCAAAATTGCATTTACAAGATATTATTTTTTAGGATCTTTTTTCATAGTGTAATAAAAAAAATTCTTGTAAAAATGGATAAGTGCTTTAGCAATGTATGGAAGTCCCTACTCTCCTTGGTTGATATTTCAAGTTGTGCTTTTGGAAATTATCCTGATGAAATCTTAACCATGCTCAACCAACTCCTAATGAGTGTCTTCATGAAGTTGGCATCATGGGAGAAGATGATGCTAGCATTCATGAGTTCATAAACAATTTCCTTAACAATCTTGAGAATAATGCATCCTTTTATCCTTCAATGAAAAAACCAACAACACTTGAGATGTTTGGTCTTTTACATCCTAAAATGGAGTCACAAATTAAGCCTAAACTTGAATCAATGAGTGAACCTATCTCCACTAATCAAGTGCATAATTATCCATCTTATGTTAACAAAGTGACCAACACTCCCATCAAACTAAAAGAGACTTATGGACAAGGCTTTAAGATGTTAACTAAAAAAGGATGTAACATAACAAATGAACATGAAATTGACAAAATTTTAGAGAAAATACCTATTGAAGAAATGAAAGGATTAGGATATCAAGATCCTCCTCTTGATATAAGTTTCCTCCTTCCTAATGAACAACCAATACCTCATAAGGATTATAGGGTCATATTAAGTCCTCCTCCTCGACATCTATCTCAAAAAATTAGTGAATCAAGCAAGAAATGTAAACCTTACAAACTCACAAAATTTCCATTCCTACATAATCAAATAGAAATTGAACAAAAGATGGAACACCTCCTTATAAAATTTTGGACTAAATTACCACCTTGTAGTAAAAGCAACATACCTAAGAGAAACATTAACTATTGTGCATATCATAGAACTCTTGGGCATCTTAATAAATATTCTTGTGCATTGAAATTGATATTGAGTGATTTTTACTCTAAAGATTATGATTCCTATGACTAACGAGTTCCATATAAATTGCATGCATTTCACTTCTTTCCATGTAATAGTTGTATAGATCTAATATTCTCACTATGACATGTTTTACATTCATTGTAAATGATTCTCTTTATCACAAGGAGCTCATTCTAATCACTTGTCTTGGCTCATCATATTCCTAGACTTAGTGGAGAAAAAGGGGTTAGATAGCCTTTTCCTATTCTTGGCATTTGATCTTGTCCCATTTTCTAGTTGTCCATCTTCCATGTATACTAATCAATATTGGGATGTAGATGACCTGCTATAGGTTGACTCACATGTGCCTTACTAGTATTTTGTTATGTTTTATTGTTCATGTTTCTTTATGTGATTTCATCTATGTAATGTGATCCCTTGTACTGTTCTATTTGATGTATATCTCTCTCTCTCTCTATTTTTGTGCATTCCTCTATTTATATCTACATTCTTCTATATGTTGTAAACATTTATGTTTTCATTTTCCTTGTGTTTTCCTTTTAGGGATGACACAAGGTGTCAAGATATTTATATCTCTTCCATTTTGAACTAAAAGTATTTTTCTTTGTTTTCACTCTTTATGTGTCATTCTTCCAATTCCATGAGTATTTGTGGAATGATGACATTTTCAAGATCTTTAACAACATTATAGCAAAGATATATTGACCTCAGATCCATAGATCCCTTATGTATTTTTTGGGGACAAACCCTCCTTCCTTTTTTAAGGCATAGCTTTATTTCAAAAACATATGACTTGACATAGGGATTTCCAAGCAAGCTCTCATGTCTTAGGATTGAAGATTGGCTATTTTAAAGAAATTTCTCACAACAATGGTTTTAGTAACCGCTTTAAGGTTGGGAATACATTGATAATATATTTCAACATTTCTCATATTTCATGGTATGATTTTATTTTTTCTTGTGATGCATCCTTTTCTTGGTGTTATCATTCAGTTTTATTTCCTCCAAGAATGTGATATTTCTTAGTGTATGACTTGACTCTTAGTGGTGATGTGACACACTACATTCCCTAAGCTGTGAATCTTTTACTCTTCACTTGTCCCTTTTCTTAGTGTACCACGAAACATTTCTCATGCTTCATGGTGTCATTTTCTTTCTTTGTATGATGCATCATTTTCTTGGTGCTAACATTGGGTTCAATTTCCTCTAAGAGTGTGATATTTCTTAGTGTACAACTTTCCTCTTAGTGTTGATGTGACACACTAAATTCCCTAAGTTGTGAATATTTTACTCTTGACTCATCCATTTTCTTAGTGTACCATGATATTTCAACATTTCTCATGTTTCATGGTGTGATTTTATTTTTTCTCGTGATGTATCTTTTTCTTGGTGCTATCATTGGGTTTGATTTCTTCCAAAAGTGTGATATTTCTTAGTGTATAACTTTCCTCTTAGTGGTGATGCAACACACTATATTCCCTAAGTTGTGAATCTTTTACTCTTAACTTGTCCCTATTCTTGGTGTACCATGAAACATTTCTCATGTTTGATGGTATGATTTTCCTTTTTCATGTGATGCATTCTTTTCTTAGTGCTATAATTGGGTTTGATTTCATACAAGAGTGTGATATTTCTTGGAGACATTAGGCATGGTGATCAATAAAAACAAGACCTTAGATGAACTAAGAAACATCCCTTTTAACAAAAAAAAATTACTAGCATAGTAGGACTTGTTAGCCTTATGAAGCTCAAACATATAAATTAATGGCCACCAAGCATAACATACCTTGCTTCCTTGTGTATCACCACCTTGTTGATAAGTGTTAGCATAATGCGTCTTGTTAGCCTTATGAAGCTTGAAACCTGTAAATTCATGGTCACCTAGAATAACATACCTTGCTTGCCTATGGAGCCTTGTCTAGCATTTTAGTGACTTATTGAAGTTGTTAAGAAGATAGATTTGATATGGTATAGGAGTTTAATATGATTCTCTCATTTTCCACCATTTTGGGATAGTCACCTAGTGGATAGTCTGAGATCGCACTACCCTAGACTAAGCACGTGACAAAAGAAAAATTGACGACTTAGATGTGTTCCACAATGATCGGGCTATCTACGCTTGATCTTCCTTGTCTTTGATGTTGTATGATTATGTATATTTGTCATTTTGCATACATAAGTTTCTTGAATATCTAATTTACTATGAGTTTGACATGGGTTCATCCTCTCACTAAAGTGGTGGGAAAATGTAGTGTAGGAAAAAGTATCCCTTTTTCACAATTAATTTGGAATAATTAATAGTAAATTGAGCTTAAATATGCCTTTAGTGTTGCAATATGTTTTACATTTTTGCATTAAGTTTAGGGCCCTTTTAAAAAAATGGACTTAATTATGCCTTTTTTTATGTTGTAAGGTGTGCCTTTACACTTTCATATTAACCTAGGGATTTATTAATTGATTGAGGTTAGTTTTCCTTTGCTAAACCTTCTAATTCACATCCAAGCATAATTAAATGTATATTACGAGGGATAAAACACACCATTCATAAATTCCATTACATAATGTAATGTAGGAAATAGGGTTCTGGGTATGTGCATGATCATCATGTTGGATGTTGTGGTTGTGTTGATGATATGTTGTTTTCATTGATGTCAACACTATTAGCATAAATGTATATGAAGTTGTATATGTCAAGGATATTGAAAATTTTGTAATAAATGAATTCTAGGTTGTTAGTGGTGAAGTGAAGTTCAGTATGGTGGTTATTTTTGTACTTTTTTGATCTGAGGTTGTAGAATAAAGGGGTTTTTTCTGAATGTGTCTAGATTATCCACATCAAGTTTCAAAGATCCACATGAAGATTTGATCAAGTTATCAAGATTTCCATTCAGAAAGTTTTTTTGTTTGTTCAGTTGGTGTTCCTAATTGAAGATGATTCTATTTTAGTTAGTTCAATTGTTGTGGATGCTTCTCTTGTGATTTGTGATGCTTGTGGATGTTTCTAGATCATGTTCTATCTTTGTTGCATGTTTACATTCATTGTTGCGATCGTGGTTGGCGATTTTCTCTTGCTTGTTCATGTTTTTCTTGTTCTTAGCCAACATAGTGTTTGTAGCGTGTTGTGGATCTTCTAGGAAAAATTAATTGAAGTGTCTTTGTTTTGGAAATGTTGATTTGAGTCCTCACTAAGTTGTGGCAAACCTTAGTTAATTCACATTGATAATATTTAATGTTTTGGGCCGTCAATTTATATTCATTTTATTATTTCTTTGTGGCCGACTTGTACCAATGAAATTTCATGTTGTGGATATAAAAGTGATTGTTTATTCAAATTTAAGTGTGGAATAGGTGTGATTTTGTATGTGTGAGCGAATAAAGTTGTAAATCATTAGAAGGAAAAGAAAAATGTGAAGAGCTGTGAAGAAGTGTGAAGACGAGTGAAGAAGTATTCATGTACTTAATTGGAACTATAATCATGCATTAGAAAATGCTATTTTCTCAGTTCAAAATGCTGATGACTTTAATTTGAATCTCTTTGTAAGATAGTGTGTTTTCCTTTGTAATTTAGCAGTGAGCTCTAGGTAGTGTGCCTAAATGCATGTGCATTCCCCATATTTCATTTTCATTATACTTTTAATAGGGTATAATCTTTTGGACTGACCTCCACCATCATCTTTCTGCTAACAGGGTTTCCACATAAAAAATCTTGGTGTTATGTGTGTTTCTGATATGTTGATGATTTATGTTTTCATGGTTAATAATCAAATCAAAGAATAAGGTTAATAATTTGAAAAAGTTTTGAATTTTGGTCACAAATGATTCACCCCCCCTCTCAGTTGTCTTCCCTTGTATTTCCAACAATTGGTATCAAAGCAAGTTCATTAGAAGAAGTTTAAAAGATTAAGGTTATCCAAGATGGAAATTTACTAGAAGGATAGTCTAAGATTTGATGGAACAAATTATTCTCTGTGGAATACTCGAATGGAGTGCCATCTCAGATGCATTAGTGATCCCTACTAGATAATTACAAGTAATGTGTATATTATTCCACAAAATGCTCCTACTACTTCTACTAAGATCATAGATGTTGAGTATAATATATGAGCTAAGGAAGCTTTGTTGAGTTCTTTTACTAATTCTGAGATGCCAATGTTATGGATCTGAAGACTACTTATGAGATCTCAAAAAATTTGGAAACCTTGTATGAAGGTGATGCTAATGTGAAGATTGCTAAGTTATAGAATTTGAAAGGGAAATATGAAAGGTTGAGAATGGGTGATGATGAGAACATTAATACTTTCATGCAAAGAGTGAATGAACTTGTGTGTGGTATTAGATGTGCTGGTGGAAAGATAGATGAATTTGAGATTGTTGCTAAAGTGCTTAGATCCCTGCTTGATTCTTACGAAGTCAAAGTGAGTGCTATTAAAGAATTTTGGACTATAACAAACATAACTAGAGATACATTGGTTAGTAAGATAACTTATTTTGAGCTGAACGAATTTGGTGATAACCTTGCTAAGGTTGACTCTACATTTAAGGCTACTACTTCTAGAAGAGATAGAGAGAGATATGATATGGGTGAGATTTCATCTAGAAGACATTCAAGTATGAGGATAAAATTAGACAGATTGAAGAAGAAGAAAGAGAGCTAGAAGAGCTAGAAGAACTTATTGTCAAAAGAGTACCAAGAGGAAGAGGTAAGTATGAAGGAAAATTAACTGTTATATGATTTTCTTGCAATAAGATAGGTCATTTTGCATCAAGGTGTCTAGAAAGAGCTGCTAAACCAAGATATAACAAGCCTAGATTTTAGAAGTGTTACTATATGCTATTAAGGCATGACAGATGATGGATCTAATAAAGGAAATAGAAGTGATGATGAATGGGTATTTATTTCTATCAAGGAAAATAATCATGTATCTATTGAATTTTCTAGTTGTACAAATGTGGAGAAATCCTTGACTGCTTGAGTTGAAGAAAAAGATGAATGGGTAATTGACAGAAGATGTTCACATCATATGATGGGAGACAAAAGTAGGTTTGCAAGATTGGAAAAGAATGATGGTGGTGTGATATTTTGTGATAATACAACTAGTGTGATCCATGGAAGAGGTTGCATTTCTCTTGATGGCAAGCATGATACTGATGATGTTCTATAAGTAGAAGGCTTGAAGCATAATCTTTTGAATGTTGGTCAAATGGTTGATAAGAGATACAATTTTCAGTTTAAGGATGGAAAGTGAAGAATATTGAGTTCCTGAAATGAAATTGCATCAGGTACAAAAATGAAAGGTAATATCTTTCACTTGAGTTCTGCTAGTAAAATTTGTTTGATTTCTCAAGTTGATGAAAGTTAGTTATGGCATAGGAGGTTGTGTCATGTTAAATGTGATAGTATTGTAAAGATAAGTTCAACTAAGGCTATGAGAGATCTACCTAAGTTTGTGAAACCTACTAATGCAATATGCAAGGAATGTTAATTGGGAAAGCAAACTAGGATTTCATATCGGGGTAAAAAACATTATTCAAATGAATTGTTAGAGCTTGTGCATACTAATTTGTCTAAGGTTATAATTTTACAAGGTTATAGGTATTTCATGTTACTCATTGATTATTATTTTTAGAATGGTATGGCTTACTTTCTGAAGGGAGAAATCTAAAGCACTAGGAAGGTTCAATATCTTTAAAGCTATGGTTGAGATAGAGACAGGTTTGAAGATTAAATGTCTAATATAAAATAGAGGTGGTGAATTCACTTTTAGTGAATTTAATAGTTTTTGTGAAGAACAGGGAATAAGGAGACAATTATCTGCACCACAGACCCCTCAGCAAAATGGAGTTATGGAAAGGAAGAACAAAAGAATTGAAGATGTTTCTAGAACTATGATTGTGGAAGGAAATTTTACTCGTATCTATTTGAGAGGTCATGAGTAATTTTGTGTACACACTCAAATCTAGGGGTACAAATCAAAGGTGATACTAGTAAGACTCCTTTTGAGCTATGGACTAGTTAAAAGCCTGCTATTAAATACTTCAAGATATTTGGAAAATGTTATATTAAGAGAGATGAAGACATAGGAAAGTTTGATGCTAGGAGTGATGAAGGTATCTTTCTAGGTTATGCTACTAAAAGTAAGGCCTATCAATGTTACAATAAAATATTGAAGAAAATGGTTGAAAGTGCAAATGTTAAGGTTGATCAAGACTTTGGTACACTATCCAAAACCTATGGATATGAATTCAATGATCAAGATGATAGTAGAAACAAAGGAAAGAAAGTTCAAACTACAAATCAAGTGTAAATCGATCATGTAAATCAAGAAACTAAAGAAGAAGGAGAAGCTATTGAAATAGTAGAAGAAAGATTAGAAGAGCCTGAAGTAGAAGAAAATCCTAAGAAGACTCTGAGGTATGTAAGATTGAATCATTTAGAAGATCAGATTATAGGTGATAAGAACAAAGGTGTCCAAACTAGGAGAAAGTGTGCAAAAGAGTATTGCTTGATTTCAAAGATTGAGCCTACTAATGTGAATGAAGCATGTAAATATGAGCATTGGATTGAACCAATGAAAGAAGAGTTAAAGAAAATTGATTCTTGTTCCCAAGCTGAAGGATAAGAAATTCATTGGAACCAAATGGGTCTTTAGAAACAAACTGAATGAGCAAGGTGAAGTGGTTAGAAACAAAGCGAGATTGGTATGTAAAGGATATTCAAAAATGAAAGGAATTGATTTTGAAAAGACGGCTGCCCTTGTTGCTAGAACTAAAGTTTGTAAGATTATTTCTTTCCTATGTTGCTTACAAGAACTACAAAGTTTATCAAATGGAAGTAAAATCAGCTTTTCTAAATGGTGAATTGGAATAAGAAGTGTATGTTGACCAAAATGATAGATTCTAGTTGACTGATAAAGAAGATATGGTGTGTCAGTTGAAGAAAGCATTGTATGGACTCAAGAAAGCCCCTAGAGCATGGTATGCAAGATTGGACAAGTATTTGTTGAAGCTTCAAGATTTAACAAAGGTACTACTAATAGTAATATGTTTTTCAAGACTGATGATAAATATTTGATTGTAGAAGTCTTTGCTGATGATATTATTTTTGGAGGAGATGATGCTTTGTGCATGAAGTTTTCTAATGAGATACAAAATGAATTTGAGATGTCTTTGATTGGTGAGATGAAGTTCTTTTTGGGATTGCAAATTACTTAGTTAGATAAAGGGATTTTTATATCTCAGTCCAATTATGTGAAGGAATTGATGAAGAAGTTTGGTCTAGAAGATTCAAAGCCAACTGGTACACCCATGGTGACTAGATGCAAGTTTACAATAGAAGATGATTCTCCAAAAGAAAATTAGACAAGATATAGATAAATGATTGATGGATTGTATTACTTAACTCAAACTAGGCCTGATATCATGAATGTTGTATGTATTGTTGCAAGATTTCAAGCAAATCCAAAAGAATCTCATGTTACTGTTGTGAAGAGAATTTTTGGATACTTAAAAGGAACTATTGATCTTGGCCTATCGTATCCAAAAATGATGATCTTACTTTGAGTTCCTTTACTAATGCTGACTGGGCAAGAGATGTGAATGACATAAAAAGTACTACAGGTGGAGCATTTTTCTTGGGTAAGAAGCTAATTCCATTGTTAAGTAAGAAGTGGAATGCCATTTCCTTATCTACTGTAGAGGCTAAATACATTGTTGCTGCTAATAATTGTATTCAATTCTTGAGAATGAAGTAGATGTAGAAGGATATCAAAATTATATATGATGAGCCTATTTCTATATTCTATGATAGCTCAAGTGCTATTAACATTTCCAAGAATCTAGTGTTGCATTAAAAAAAGCATATATCTATCAAGTTTCACTTTTTGAGGGAGAAGGTAAGTGGAAAGGAAGTCAAATTGCAGTACGTTCCTACTAAGGAGCAAATTGTACACATATTTACCAAGATGTTTCCTAAGGATACTTTTGAGTATCTTAGAGGTAAGTTAGGGGTGATTACCCTACTAATCAGAATTGATGATGCATTACATTGCTTTAGTCCATTCATTTTACAGTCATATCTTGTCTTAGATTGATGTTGTGGTGGCTAATACTCAGGGGGAGTACTTGGATGTTCAATAATTCAAATATGTGGTTCAAAGCTTAAAGAAATTTGTCATTTATGTCAAAGGGGGAGAAGAGTTATGTGTAAAACTGGTGATTATATTAGGAGAAGAGCCTTATGGGGAGAAAGATTATGTGAAAGTGTTGAGGAGAAGGTGAGTCAAAACCTAAGTAGGAGTTAGTTGTGTTGATGTTATTTTTCACATCATGTGTTTCCATTAACGCCAAAGGGGGAGATTGTTGGATTTTTTTGTCTATGTTGATGATATGTGGTTGTCATTGATGTCAACACTATTAGCATATACATGTATTTGAAGTTCTATATGTTGAGGATATTGAGAAAACTATAATAAATGAGTTCGAGGTTGTCAGTGGTGAAGTGAAGTTCACTATGGTGGTTATTTTTGTACATTGTTGATTAGAGGTTGTGGAATAAGTGTTTTTATACTGAGTGTATCTAGCTTATCCATGTCGAGTTTCAGATATCTGCATGAAGATTTATATTCAAACAATTTTTTTTGTTTCTTAAGTTGGTGCTCCTGATTGAAGATGATGTTATTTCAGTTAGTTCAGTTGTTACAAATACTTCTCTTATGAGTCATGATGCTTGTGTATGTTTCTATATTGTGGTCTATCTTTGTTGCACATTTGCATTGAATGTTGTGATCATGGTTGGCGATTTTCTCTTGTGTGTTCATGTTTTTCTTTTTCTTGCCTGACATAGTGTTCGTAGCATGTTGTGCATCTTTGAGGATAAATTAATTGAAGTTTCTTCATGCTAGAGATGTTGATTTGGGCCCTGACTAAGTTGTGGCCGACCTTGGGTGATTCGCATTGATAATCTTTAATGTTTTGGGTTGACAATTTATATTCATTTTATTATTTCTTTGTGGCTGAATTATAGCGATGAAATTTCATGTTGTAGATATATAAGAGTGATTTTTTATTCAAATTTAAGTGTGAAAATGGTATGCTTCTATGTGTGAGCATGAATAATGTTATGAATCATTCAATGGCATATAAGAGTGTGAATAATTGTGAAGAAGTGTTAAGAAGAGTTAAGAAGAGTGAAGAAGTGTTCATGTGCTTAATTGGAACTATAATCAAGCATTAGCAAATTCTATTTTCTTAGTTCAAAATATAAATGGCTTTAATCTGAATCTCTTTGTAAGATAAATTTTCTTCCTTTATAATTGAGCAGTGAGCTCTAGAAAATGTTCTTGAATGCATGTGCATTCCCCATATTTCATTTTCATTATACTTTTAACAGGGTATAATCTTGTGGACTGACCTCCACCATGGTTTTTCCCCTAATAGGGTTTCCACATAAAAAATCTTGGTGCTATTTGTTTTTTTGAAGTTTTGATGATTTATGTTCTCATGGTTAAGTTTTTAAGTTGAATCATTTTTGAATTTCTATGACAACTGATTCAGCCCCCCTCTCATTTGTTTGCCCTTGTATTTCCAACAATTGGTATTAGAGCAGGTTCCTTGGAAGAAGTTTAATAACTTAAGGTGATTTGGGATGGAAAATTACATAAAGGACAGTTCAAGATTTGATGGAACAAATTACTCTTTGTGGAAGACTCGAATGTAGTGCCATCTGAGATGAATTGGTGAACCCTACTAGAGCATTGCAACTAATATGTATATTATTCCACAAAATGGTCCTACTACTTCTACTAAGATCGAAGATGCTGAGTATAATATCTGGGTTAAGGAAGCTTTGTTGAGTGCTTTGACTAATTCTGAGATGACAAATGTTATGGATATGAAGACTATGAAATCCAAAAAAAAAATTCAACCTTGTATGAAGGTGATGCTAATGTGAAGATTGCTAAGTTGCAGAGTTTGAAAGGGAAATATGAAAGGTTGAGAATAGGTGATGATGAGAACATTAATACTTTCACGCAAAGAGTGAATCAACTTTTGTGTGCTATTAAATGTGTTGGTGGAAAGACAAATGAATCTGAGATTTTTGCTAAAGTTCTTACATCCCTGCCTAATTCTTACAAAGTCAAAGCTAGTGCTATTGAAGAATTTTGGACTGTAACAAACATAACCAAAGATGCATTGGTTAAAAAGATAACTTATTTTGAGTTGAACGAATTTGGTGATAACCTTCCTAAAGTTGACTCTGCATTTAAGGCTACTACTTCTAGAAGAGATAGAGAGAGATATGATTTGGGTGAGAGTTCATCTAGAAAGACATTCAAGTATGAGGATAAAATCAAACAGATTGAAGAACAAGAAAGAGAGCTAGAAGAGCTGCAAGCACTTATTATCAAAAGAGTATCGAGAGGAAGAGGTAAGTATGAAGGAAGATTATCTATTAAATTATTTTCTTGCAATAAGATAGGTCATTTTGCATCAAGGTGTCTAGAAAGAGCTGCTAAACCAAGACATAACAAGCCTAGATTTTAGAAGAAGCGTTACTATGTTGCTAATGAATGCGTAAAAAATGTTGAATATGATAAAGGAAATAGATGTGATGATGAATGGGTATTTATTGCTATCAAGGAAAATAATCCTGTATCTACTAAATCTGCTAGTTGTACAAATGTGGAGGAAGCCTTGGCTACTTGAGTTGAAGAAAAAGATGAATGTGTAATTGACTGCGGATGTTCACATCATATGATAAGAGAAAAAAGTAAGTTTGTAAGCTTGGAAAAGTATGGTGGTGGTGTTGTGAGATTTGGTGATAGTACAATTGGTGTGATTCGTGGAAGAGGTTGCTTTTTTCTTAATGGTAAGCATAATATTGATGATTTTCTATATGTAGAAATCTTGAAGCATAATATTTTGTGTTGGTCAAATAGTTGGTAAGGGATACAATCTTTAGTTCAAGGATGGAAAGTGCAAAATATTAAGTTCCAGAAATGAAATGGCATCAGGTACAAAAACAAAAGGTAATATATTTCATTTGAGTGCTTCTAGTAAAAGTTGTTTGATTGCTCAAGTTGATGAAAGTTGGTTATGCCACAGGAGGTTGTGTCATGTTAACTTTGATAATATTGTCAAGATAAGTTCATTAAGGATGTGAGAGATCTACCTAAGTTGGTGAAACCTACCAATGCAATATGCAAGGAATGTTAATAGGAAAAGAAAACTAAGATTTCATGTCAAAGTAAAAGGCATTGTTCAAATGAGTTGTTAGAGCTTGTGCAAACTAATTTGTGTGTCCCCTCTAAGGTCATAAGTTTACAAGGTTATAGGTATTTCATATTACTCATTGATAATTATTCTAGAATAGTATGGGTTACTTTCTTAAGGGACAAATATGAAGCATTGGAAAAGTTCAAGATCTTTAAAGCTATGGTTGAGACAGAGATAGGTTTGAAGATTAAATGTCTAAGATTAGATAGAGGTGGTGAATTCACTTCCAGTGAATTTAATACTTTTTGTGAAGAACATGGAATAAAGAGACAATTATCTTCACTACAAACCCCTCAACAAAATGGAGTTGTGGAAAGGAAGAACAAAAGAATTGAAGATGCTACTGAACTATGATACTAGAAGGAAATTTTCCTCATATCTATTGGAGAGAAGCCATACATACTATTATGTACACACTCAAATAGGAGAAAATAAAAGGTGATATTGGTAAGACACCTCTTGAGCTATGGACTGGTCAAAAGCCTATTGTTAAATACTTCAAGATATTTCGAAGCAAATGTTATATTAAGAGAGATGAAGACAAAGGAAAGTTTGATGCTAGGAGTGATGAAGGTATCTTTTTGGGTTATGCTACTAAAAGTAAGGCCTACCAGTGTTACAATAAAAGTTTGAAGAAAATGGTTGAAAGTGAAAATGTTAAGGTTTGTGAAGACTTTGGTACACTATCCAGAACTTGTGGATATGACTTTGATGATTAGGATGATAGTAGAAACAAAGGAAAGAAAGTTCAAACTACAAATCAAGTGAAAATAAATCTAGTAAATCAAGAAAATGAAGAAGGAGAAACTGGTGAAAGAGAAAAAAAAAGATTAGAAGAGCCTAAAGTTGAAGAAAATCCTAAGAAGACTCTGAGGTATGTTATATTTAACTATTTAGAAGATCAAATTATATGTGATAAGAACAAAGGTGTCCAGACTAAGAGAAAGATTGAAAAAGATTATTGCTTGATTTCAAAGACTAAGCCTACTAGTGTTAATGAAGCACGTAAATGTGAGCATTGGATTGAATCAATGAAAGAAGAGTTAAAATAGATTGAAAAGAATGATACATGGATTCTTGTTCCTAGACCTAAGGATAAGAATGTCATTAGAACAAAATGGGTCTTTAGAAACAAACTGAATGAGCAAGGTGAAGTGGTTAGAAACAAAGCAAGACTAGTATGTAAAGGATATTCACAAATGGAAGGAATTGATTTTGAAGAGACCTTTGTACCTATTGCTAGAATTGAAGATGTAAACTTATTTCTTTCCTATGCTACTCACAAGAACTACAAAGTTTATCAAATGGATGTAAAATCAGCTTTTCCAAATGGTGAATTGGAAGAAGTGTGTTGAGCAACATGATGGATTCCAGTTGACTGATAAAAAAGATATGGTGTGTCAGTTGAAGAAAGCATTGTATGAACTCAAGCAAGCCCCTAAAGCATGGTATGCAATATTGGACAAGTATTTGTTGAAGCTTAGACTTAACAAAGGTACTATTGATAGTAATTTGTATTTCAAGAATGATGATAAAGATTTGATTGTTGAAGTCTTTGTTGATGATATGATTTTTGGAGGAGATGATGCTTTGTGCATGAAGTTTTCTAATGAGATGTAGAATGAATTTGAGATGTCTATGATTAATGAGATGAAATTATTCTTGAGATTGCAAAATACTTAGTTAGATAAAGGTATTTTTATATCTTAGTCCAAGTATGTGAAGGAATTGATGAAGAAGTTTGGTATGGAAGATTCAAAACTAGTTGCTACACCCATGGTGATTAGATTCAAGTTGACAATGGAGGATGATTCTTCGAAAGCAAATTAGACATGATACAAATCAATGATTGGTGGATTGATGTACTTAACTCAAACTAGGCTTGATATCATGAATGTTGTATGTATTATTGCAATATTTCAAGATAATCTAAAAGAGTCTCATGTGATTGATGTGAAGAGAATTTTTGGATACTTAAACGAAACTGTTGATCTTGGCCTATGGTATCCTAAAGACGATGATCTTACTTTGGGTGCCTTTATTGATTTTGATTGGGTAGGAGATGTGAATGATAGAAAAATTACTAGTGGTGGAGCATTTTTCTTTGGTAAGAAGCTAATTTCATGTTTAAGCAAGAAGCAAAATGCAATTTCCTTGTCTATTGTGGAGGCCAAATGCATTGATGCAGCTAATAATTGTACTCAATTCCTATGGATGAAACAAATGTTGAAGGATATTAAAATTATATATGATGAGTCTATTGCTATATTCTATGATAACTAAAGTTTTATTAACATTTCCAAGAATCCAGTGTTGCATTGAAAAAAAAAGCATATATTTTTCAAGTTTCACTTTTTGAGGGAGACTTAGGTAAGTGAAAAGGAAGTTAGATTGGAGTATGTGCCTACTAAGGAGCAGATTGCATACATCTTTACAAAGTTATTGCCTAAGGATACTTTTGAGTATCTCAAAGGGATATTAGGGGTGATTACCCATCCTAATCAAAACTAAGGATGCATTTCATTGCATCATTCCTTGCATTTCACAGTCATATCTTGTCTCAGATTGATGTTGTGGTGGCTGCTACTCAAGTGGAGTAGTCAGATGTTCAAAAATTTAGATATGTTGTTCAAATATTAGAGAACTTGTCATTTATGCCAAAGGTGGAGAAGAGTTATGTTTAAAATTGGTGATTATCTAAGGAGAAGAGCCTTATGGGGTGAAAGATTATGTGAAAGTGTTGAGGAGAAGGTGAGTCAAAACCTAAGCAGGAGTTAGTTGTATTAATAGTGTTTTTCACATCATGTTTTTCCATCAATGCCAAAGGGGAAGATTTATGGATGTTGTGGTTGTGTTAATGATATGTGGTTGTCATTGATGTCAACACTATTAGAATAAATTTATTTGAAGCTATATATGTCAAGCATATTGAAAAAATCGTAATAAATGAGTTCTAGGTTGTCAATGGTGAAGTGAAGTTCAATGTGGTGTTTATTTCTGTATGTTGTTGATTAGAGGTTGTGGACTAAATGGTTTGTTTCTGAGTGTATCTATTTTATCCACGTTGATTTTTAGAGATCTGCATGAAGATTTGATTGAGTTATGAAGATTTCCATTCAGACAGTTTTTTTGTTTCTTCAGTTGGTGTTCTTGATTGAATATGATGTTATTTCAATTAGCTTATTGTTGTAGATGATTCTCTTGTGATTCATGATGCTTTTGGATGTTTCTTTATCATGCTCTATCTTTGTTGTACATCTACATTGATCTTTGTGATCATGGTTGGTGATTTTCTCTTGCGTGTTCATGTTTTTATTGTTCTTGGCTGACATAGTTTTTGTAGTGTGTTATGGATCTTCGAGGAGAAATTAATGGAAGTGTCTTCATTATGGAGATACTGATTTGGGTCCTCACTAATTTCTAGCTGACCTTGGTTGATTTGCATTGATAATATTTAATGTTTTGGGCTGACAGTTTATATTCATTTTATTATTTCTTTGTGGCCGACTTGTAGCGATGAAATTTGATGTTTCAGATACATAAAAGTGATTGTTTATTTTAATTTAAGTGTGAAAAAGGTTTTTTTTTTTTGTGTGTACATGAATAATGTTCTAAATCATTTTAAGGCAGAGTAGACTGTGAAGAATTATGAAGATGTGTGAAGAAGAGTGAAGAGTGAAGAAGTTTTCATGTGCTTAATTGGAACTGTAATAAGGCATTAGAAAATGCTATTTTCTCAGTTCAAAATCTAGATGGATTTAATATAAATCTCTTTTTAAGATAGTGTGTCTTCCTTTCTAATTGAGCAGTGAATGCTAGGCAGTGTACCTGAATGCATGTGCATTCCCCATATTTCATTTTTAATATACTTTAATAGGGTATAATCTTATGGACTGACCTCCACCATGGTTTTTCCCCTAGGTAACAGGGTTTCCACATAAAAAAAATTGGTGTTATTTTTGTTTCTAATGTGTTGATGATTTACATTTTCATGTTTAATAATTAGATTGAAGAATAAGGTTAATTTAAAAAAAAATCTATTTGGTGAAAATTTAAAATTTCAATGTAGTAGTACTTAAATTTAAAGGAAAACATAAGAAGCAGGTGTATGTCTGACCACCCTAACCAGAATAAAATGAGAATGTTTTTTATAATAGTTTAGATAAAAGTAGAGGACTCATGTCTAGATGTGATGAATATTTTTTTGTAATTTTTTCCAAGTAAATAATTAAAATTATGAATTTTTTATTACAAATTTTAAAAAATATAAAAACTTATATGTTTGACCACCTTAACTTGGTCAAAAATTTATGAAATTCATTTTTTTATTTTTAATCCTATAGCATGCGAAGCATAGAATGTGACGCATGTTTCAAATTGAAAAAATCTTATACTGTTTGAAAGCGAAGAATTTTTTTCAATCAACCTATCAATCAGGACTTTAGTCTTAATTCAAATAGAAAATGAAGAATAATTATTTATTAAGTTCAAAGTAAAGCATAATTTATATTAGTGGAAAGCTAAGAATCTCCTTTAAAAACCCTTTTCGTTTCATCAATTTTGGGGTAAGAAATTTTCAGCCACATACCCTACACATACCCATCATATCGCCACTTTTTGGTCCATCATGATCCTGCATATATGCTTCCAGCTCTTTGGAATATGGAACTCAAGGGGATATGGTATCCTCCTATTTTGCTAAAATAACATTCAAAGAGACACCAAGAGATATCAAACTAGGGATGAAAAGAAAGAAAGGGATCTACAATAGGGTGTCATTGGGTAGGATTAGAGACTAAACGAGGGTTCACCACCAAGCTAGGGATTGGAAAGACAAGATATTAATGAATCATGCAAAGTAGGTCATGCAAAACCTAACTAGATGACCTCAAAAATGAAACTAAAGTACAAAATATCAAACTGGGAATGAACAGAGATGCACCTAGAAGAAGAATGAGGTAAAAAAATCCAAAACCCTAAAACTTTTTGTTTAATACCCACTAGGACTCATACACTAGTCTAGGTGATTTAGTCCCAAACTAGGTTTTCTGTGCCAAAACTAGAATCTAATAGTGCTTAATATGAATCTCCTGAATCCCCAAAAAATGGTAGTAATGGGATTCTTACACCCAAGGTGGCGTAGTAGCCCCAATATAATTGTTTAGAGGGTTAATACCTAAATCTGCTCTCCTAACTCTGCTCTTTCTATCACAATTCATGTCTAGATCAAAAACCCTAATTTTCAACCTATAGGTGACTTTTAGTTAACATGACAACCTTGTGATGACTTGATGACTTCCTTCAACCTTGCAAACTAATCTTCAAAGGATCTCTAGGATCCAAGACACCTAAACTTGCAATAATGCACAAAAGAGAAGAGAAACTTATTGATTGTTAGGGAATAAGGGTTTTCCTTGGTCAAACCCCATTCAGGAAATTAAATCTTATGATGAAACAATGAAATATGAACATGAAACATGAAATATGAAACATGCACAATGATAGCTTGAATGATGTCTTGAGATGTAAATAAACAATCTAACATGAAGTGGCCATGTATAATGTAGATATTGATCTTGAACTTTGATATGAAACAATGCTTGCAAATGGATCTAGGATGCTACATCACAACACTACCTCAAAAACATGCTTGATGGTTGATGATCCTGAAATGATGATGGACCTTGAACTGTTGTAACAAATTATGAAGACCTCTGCCCTTGCATACTGTATAAATTCTCTTGAATTCTCTTGTGAAGTCTTGTATACTCTTGTAATCATAAACTTACTATTAAGAATTTTCTCTTGAAAGTATTAGGTGGAAATGATTGGAATAACCTTGTATTTATACTTGTTTATGGAAAATTTCTTGAAATTACAACTCTACAGGCCAACATCAGATCTAGGAGGATAAAATCCTCCTAATAATTTGAATTAAATTTAATTTTGGGCCACATGGAACTCATATGCCAGAAGTGGCATATGAGTCCCATTAGGTCTAATTATGGGATATATTTTTCAAAAATGCTTAGAATGATGTAAAATCAAGATTGGGCCCCAAAAGCATAGGTGGGACTCATACACCCAAGGTGGCATATGAGTCACAAATCACTAAATATGGGACACAAAACCTAAAAACACCTGAATTATTATTGGATGTTGATTTGTGTCAGGATTATCCTTGGAAAGATACATTTAATAAGGCTTATGGATGAAAAATAAGCAAAATTAAGGCATAAATAAACCCAATTATTAATGAAAACCATATATTAGTGTGAAAGTGTGGTACAACAATTTACAAAACCATAAATAAGGCATAAATAAGTTTATTTAGTTTACAAGGGCCCAATAATTAATGTGAAGGTGCAAATATATACACTTTATAGGAATACATTAAGGAAGAGTTAGGTCAATTTAGCTTAAATATAGGCCCTAAATCTAATTTGAATGTGGAAAACTCATTACAACACTAGAATGAGGCAACATTAAGTTCATTTTAATCTTAATCATTCCCAAATTAGGTAAGGAAAAGGGATACTTTTTTTCATTGTTACATCTAGCCTCCACTTTAGTGACAGAATGAACATGCTTCAAACTCACACTAAAGTAGACTTTTGAGAGAGCTCCAAGTGTACCGATGCACAAAGGTCAAGGAGGTAACCAAGCCCCCAAGATCCAAGAATCTATGTTAAACCAGCATAAGCATAAGGGGACACACACATGGAGTATGATATGCAACAAAACAAGGTACAAAAACATCCAATGTCAAAGACATAAAGATGAAAGAAAAACAAAGAAAATGTGGATCAAGCTTTGATCGTTTGTCCAACATGATGTAGATCATATCTAAGTTGTTTTTCCAAAATGCACTCACTCTAAGGCGACAAAATTTTAGGTTGTCCACTAGGTGAGTATCAAAAAAGGGTGGATTAGTGAGAAAGTCATGCCTCTATATCAGCAAGTCTCACTATATAATGAGAAATCCATGCCCTCATTTAGGGTATGTGTAGGATCATGATGGGACAAAAAGTGGTGATATGATGGGTATGTGTAGGGTACGTGGCTAATGAATTTTTTTAACCCAAAAATGATAAAACAAAAAGGATTTTTTAAGGAGATTCTCAACTTTCCACCAATATAAATTATGCTTTACTTTGAATTTAATAAATATTTATTATTAATTTTCTATCTGAATTATGACCAAAGTCCTGATTGATAGGTTGAGTGTAAAAAATCTATAGCTTTCAAATGGTATCACATTTTTTGAATCTAAAACATGCATCACATTCTATGCTTCACATGCTATAGGATTAAAAAAAAAAAAGTTTAATTTCATAAATTTTTTACCAAGTTAAGGTGGTCAGACATACGAGTTTTTATATTTTTTAAAAGTTGTAATAAAAAAATCATAATTAATTATTTACTTAGAAAAATATTACAAAAAAATATGTATTTCATCAAAACATGAGTCCTGTACTTATATCTAAAATCTTATAAAAAAATATTATCATTTCGGTGTGGTTAGGGTGATCAAACAAACATCTACTTATTTTTTCCCTGAAATTTAAGTACTACTACATTGAAATTTCAAATTTTGACCAAATAAATTTATTTTTTAAAAATAAACCTAGTAGTTTAGAAACTAAATTCAATTTGCTATAGATTTTATTCTCACATATTTTTGAAATAATATAGATAACTTATTCAAATTTTTATGTCAAGTTGCCTAACTCTAATTTTTCTAAATTTTTTCACCACTTAAGGTCTTGTTTTTTCCATGACAATCCTCGACATAACCTTTAGGATTCTCATCATATTTTTAAAATACCAAAGCTATACCTCCTAAAAAATTTACCAAGGTGCCACAAAACAATGAACTTGGAGCTTCATGAGGCAAGAAAAGCTTTGTATGCTTGACACCCATAAGAAAACATGATGGCTTCACAGGCAAGCAAAGTGTATTATGCAAGGTGGCCATATAATGATTGTTGTAAGAAACTAAAGTAAGTTTTGTTTGATATCAAAAATGTAGGTTTTTAGACCATAAGATGATGCCAATCTCTTAATACGTTTTTGGCCAACAAAAGAGGCAAATATGATTGATCACCTCCTACTCTTTAGGCTCTACTAAACCTAGGTGGCTATACCTGAGTGATAAGGAAGATTGAATGTATTAAAATGATTTCTACCTTAGGCAATCTATTCACTATGGCACATAGGGGTGAAGTAGATGCAAGGCTTTATAACTAGTTCTTATCAAGCATGCTTTGATAATAAAGTGTATAAGTAAAATTTATATGATATTTTTTATGAACTTGACCAATGCCAAAATCTATTAGGTGAATGGAGGTAATGGATGGATGATGATTACAGAGATAGATTTGTATGATAGGTAAACCTATTACTTAGCTTAACTCTGACTGTTGTGCACTTTTGAATGTTTGCACCTTGTGCAAATGTGCAAGTTTGCTTTCTACAATACTCTTCTTTATAGATTCTGGTGTTATTCCCTCAAATTATTGTGATGCTATGAAAAAAATTATAATTCTTAGCTTAAGGGAGACCAATCAAATTAAATATTTTAAAAGGGTTTTTTAATCCCTAAGGGAACCAATTAAGATGAATTATCTGAAAGGATTTTTTATTCTCTCTCACTAGAACCCAATCAAGAAAGTCACACAGTAACAAAAAATGTGTCCTAACAAATCATATAGATTCAAATAATTTAATAGAACTACTTTGGAGACAACACAACAACATCTAGGAATGAATATCAACACAACAATTGAATACTGAAATAGATCAACAATTATAAGCAGTCTTCTCCATTGTATTACTTCAAATGATATAAATTACTAATAAAATTCTATGACATGTGAAATGGATGGAAAAATTGTGCAACCTATCTATTCCTAATAATGGTGATGATAATATGATGATTATGATCCCAAAAATTGGTCCTTGGTTTCCCTATTTATAAGGCAAGCAACAAGCTATAAGCCCATTCACAAAAGGTTACACCGCTACTTAACTAGAACTTGATTAACATAAAAATAAAACTTCAAAAGTTTTTTGGTAGATGTATCACGATCCATTAATCTCCAACAAGCACTTGTGATCACCAAAGACCTATTCAAGGCTCATGCACAATGATAATGCACCTACAACCACCAAACCTTGACATCATATTACTCCTTTTCACTTAGCCCCTGCAATGAATAAGTTGATCTTTGATAGATGTTTGATATACCCACTCTTGGCATAATATCCTTCATTTCATATTCAAGTTCAAATATTCTTCCAATTTTCTCATGTGTCTTCTAAAGTACCTTATCTTCATCATTAATGTTATCAAGAGCTACTGGAAGATATTGAGAAATCTCATCCTTCCATGCATCCTAGTCTTTTAAATCTATTTCCTTGAACAAATTTTGTAGAGACATGCTTACTAACTGATTCAAGTCACTCAATTCTTGTGTTAGGATGTTATGAAAGATGGAATGTGCATTCATGAGCTCTTGAAGTTCTTAAATCACACTTCTACGATCACCTTTCTTTGCTTTTATGTGAGGTTCCACTTCATTTTATCATACAATCTATTATGTTCTAACAAAGCTACATACATTTTGTTGTGGATGACCCAAACCTTGTCAGCATGCCTAAACATATCATCAAATCTCTTACAAACTAGTTCTGATTCCATTTCAAAGGTGGTGGTTTTTAGTTTTTTCTTCAATTCTTCTTTTCCTTTCTATGCCTTTTCATGTTTGTGCTTCCAAAAGGTGGTCTCATAAATTGCTTCAAGCACCTTTCTTTCATGTTCAATCAATTGTGGGTAAAGCCTCAAGGAGGAAGGAAATCTATCTCTGTAAATGGTCACCTTTTTTTTAACCTCTCATTCTCTTCCATTAGTCCCTTATTATCTCTCACAAGTTTTTGAATTTGAGCCTTGGTAGATTTGGCCATGTTTACATTTAGATTAGTGGTCCCCATGGGGTTTGTATTCCAAACTCTCTATACCACAAGATGTTCAAAAATTTGATCATGATTACTAAAAGGGAAGGACTTTTACCTAGTGGGTAAAGTTCCCACATCTGTAAAGTAGCATTATTAGTGTTATACCCTAATCTAGTATATACTTTATCACTAGCTTTATTTGTTAATTGCAAGGCCTTATTTTTCCTTTTCAAAAAGCTTTCAAACATAATGGATGAGCTTATATCCCACCCTGTAACCCTAAATTCTTGTAATAGTGCTCTTCCTATTTCAAGAGTCATATTTTTCACCTCTTCATTGACCTCATGTTGAATCTCCTTTAAGGAATTTTCCTCTTGCTCAGGGTTGATTTCTTTTTTCCTTTCCCTTATTACTCTTCCTTTATACTCATAAATGAAAGCCTTAAATTTAGAAGTCTAAATAAATGTGACATATGCAATGAATCCTTAGTTGGCATGATGTCTCACATCATCAGATAACTCATTAGAATCTTCAAATGTGATCACATCCATTATGGTGGAATTTCATATTGGGGAACAACAAGAATGTTGATCTATGCGACCTCCTTCTCCTCCTCAATGTCAACTTTGATTATGATAGGAGTGTTAGTTAAGAAGCTCACCTTTGGAGTAGGTTGAGGTGACAAGTGACTTTGGGGTGCTACATTCTTTGATTGTCTCCTAGAACTAGTATTTCTTCTCCTTTCAAAATCTATGAGGGGTACATCTTTTATTAGTTCTTCTTCATGTGTAGAATTTTAATTGCTTAATTCTTTCCATAGGATCTTGAATTTCATGAAAAACTTCTACATATGATGGATTATTGTTTCTCCTCCAAGCCTTAGCTATAAAAATTCTATTATAAGCATGTCCTTCCTCATTATCACTTAATTCTCATCATAGTTCCTAATGACATCATCCACATGGAATTTGTGTTCATATCCCTAGTCTTTGTGAAATTTTGGCATCATAAATAAAATATTTAGGATCAAATTTTTCCCTCTTATTCCCAAATGGAAAGGCATAATAATCTTTTTTTCTATTGAATGATTCATACCTTATATCAGTAATGATGGTAAAATCACCAAAACATAGAGTATAAGGCATAAAAGTTTGTCTCCCATATATTTTTCAGGTGCATGAAGGCTAAATAAGCCAATTTCCTTACAATCTCAAGGTATGCTACTCTATCTGGCATAGTCTTTGTGAAATTTTGGCATCATAAATAAAATATTTAGGATCAAATTTTTCCCTCTTATTCCCAAATGGAAAGGCATAATAATCTATTTTTCTATTGAATGATTCATACCTTGTATCAGTAATGATGGTAAAATAACCAAAACATAGAGTATAAGGCATAAAAGTTTGTCTCCCATAGATTTTTAGGTGCATGAAGGCTAAATAAGCCAATTGCCTTACAATCTCAATGTATGATACTCTATCTGGCATAGTCTTAGGTAGAAAATATGGGGATGCCTCAAATCCATACACTCCAATTATAGTACAATCTTCAAATGCATACAAGTCCCCCCAATTTTGGTTCACTTTTCCTTTAGAACACTTCTCTTTTGATCTAAGGAATTTATGTATTTCCTAGGAAAATTATAGTCACACTTGTGGCCAAGCAGCTTATACAAGGGTTTGACAAAATATTCTTCAAAATAAAAATAGTGAGATCTCCCACATCTATTATCCTTTATGGACATCCACATCTGCACTAGTCTATAATTCTCATTGTTATCCAAATATTTGATTCTCTACTCTTCTCCCCATATTCCCATTGCCTACCCTTCATATAATATCATGTACACAAGTAGTGAATAATGGTTAATGTTGATGGCATCACTATTGTTCTTGATGGAAGTAAGAGGGGTATTAATGACCTCATAATGGTATTTTGCATAATCATAGGGCCTGAAATTTTGGCTTTGGATATCCATAGCCAAAACCATGGGAGCTATAGTCATGTCAACAAGGACATCAAACACTAGTACTTGGTTGGTTGAATAGTAGGTGTACTTGTAATACTCTTCAAATGAATCCACAAGGAATGTGCACCTATCATCATTCGAAAATATCCTAGGTTGATTTCCTAGACCTTTAGGTCTATGCAGAGGTAACTTCCACCTCTTATAGCTTGTATCCATAGTCTAGTATTCTTCTAGAAAATCTCACATTTGCAATTTTTTTCAGGGAGGTATCTAATTGAAAAACCATACAAATGTAATCCTTTGTTATAATAATTAATTGTGATCCATTGTGAGAGTGGATTTCCCTTGTTTTAGTATTGTAGTTTCTAGCCAATGCTTTAATCAATTCTACAATAAAAAATACATTAGGCATCACAAGCTTCCCTAGATTCAAGTTTCATGGATTCTAGACTAGCCCATGTTTGTATTTCTTTCTGTAATGATATATAAACAAGTCATAAACCCTATGTAGAGTCTAAACATCTAGATTTTTGTGTATATCTTCCAATGTTTCACATGATTGGTTTAACTAAGCTACTCTTCTTGACTTTGGCCCAGGCCAAGACATTGATCTATTAAGTCTTGGTTTAATGGTGTGGCCTTCTTTTCCTACCTTTCACTTTTGGTTTCTTAGGGTTTTTATCCATTTTAAACCCTACTTGTATTTTACATCAAGCTAATTTCTAAAAAACATGATTAGCTGAGCCAATATCACTTACTTGAGTGAACATTACAGTTTTTGAGTTGTTTTCCATGTTCCAACTTTGTCTTCTCAATATTCGACCACAACTCATAGTAATTCTTAAGCATGCTTGAGCTAGATCTGGTTCATAAATGGCATTCACACCACCTTTCTAATCAACTTGCAACATTAATGGTAGTTTTTTCTTCGATAATATTATCAATCATGTCAACCTAGTGAAATATTATTCCATACTATCAAAGAGACTTTATTTATACTACCAAGGATGCTTGTTTCTCTCTTTGATTTGTCCTTGATCATCTTTTAAAATATCAAAGAGACATTTGAATTTCTCTCTTCGATCTTGTAAGGTCTCCTCAATGGTTGAATTTCAAGGTATTCCCTCTTTGAGCCCTTGACATTAGAATATCAATGAGACTGGTGAATAATTCTCTCTAACAAACTTATGTCTCCTTGACATACTCATGTTCCTTCCTCTAGTAGTATTTATTTCAATAACCTTTATGTGACTTTCAAACGTAGAGGAGATCCATGGTTATCTCTCTCTAATGTCCCTCATTCAAGCATCTATAGTGTATATTTGTAATTACACTAGAATGTTGATGAGACTTTCAATAATGTCTACCCAATAGTCTTGTATCTCTTTGATATGTCATTGTTAGAATGTTGAAAATACTTTCATCAATATTTTTTTACTTCTTCATGTCTCTCTAACATTTTTTTCTCACTTTCCCTTAAAGTGTCAAAGAGACTTCTTCATTTCTCTCTTCAACATATTGATGTCTTGTTGATATTACCATTTTCCAATCATGTTATTACCAATGATTTACCATTTATTTTATAATAGTCTCTCAATGTTTAAGAGATGTTTTTTTATTTCCTAAATGTAAAATAATTCCATATTCTTAGAGTATCATTGTGATTGTATCTTGTCGGTGAGACACGCCAATTTTTTTCTTCGATGCACCTAAGTCTCCTTGATATATTTCTCTTCAAGCTATCGGGGAGACATTAGCACAAATCTCTTTGATATGGTATTGTCTTGGAAACATACCTTCTGCTGCCAAGTGTTCTATGGGAGGGATTTATTTCAAGGTGATAATGAAAGGCTTTATTTTACGAGCTATGTACATGGGGGAATTCTATACTTAATAGTCAAATACAAAAAACAATAAAGAGTAATGGGTTTTATGATGGGGATGAAATGAAAAGTCATGTGAAAGCCAAGGTGGAAATTTTCCTCCAATAGTGGCTTCAACTAGGGATGAATGAATGTGAGGTCATTACAAAAATCTAGAAATGATCTCTGGGAGGCAGACCATGGGTGAATGTGATTAAATAGTATGGGGGGATGGGATCCTAATTCTACTATGCAAATTCTTGATTTTCTCTTGAAATATTCTTAAGATAGTAAGAATCTTCACCACCTTTTCCTATAACAACAAATGTTCCTATCTAAAGAGCTTCAAATTTCCCATGTTTACCTTTATCTTGACACCTGACAATGTGTACAGTCAATCCTCATTGAAACACATGGCTAGATCGTAGCTCATCACGTCACTTCTTTGTATCACATTTTCAAACTCAATGGTCTATAACCAAAATGAGATATGTGATGAGAGTAAGGAAGGGAAGATGGGAATGAGGAATATGCTTATGAAATATTCCATAACACTATCAACATTGTAGTGTAGAAAATTGTACTCCCTTCTTAGAGATGGTACAATTTCACACATAGTTTGGACCTATTTTAGTACCCTTGCATTCATGAACCTTTAAATCATCATTAATAGGCCCCTAAGAACCCTTTATTTTGGATCCTAAGGCTTATTTCAATTGAAATCCTGAAAAAATCAACAAATACATTAAGTTTTCTATTTCCCCAATATTTTTTGACCATGAAAAGCTAGGTTGGGACTCATATGCCACCTTAGTCAGGTATGAGTTTTGTTAGGTGGGGCCCATACAATGCCTTGGGTGTATGAGTCCCACATGACCCCTTTCTAGGGTTTGAGTGGGAAATTAAGGTTTCTAATTTATTTTTTTGACTAATGTCAGCATTATAGATCTAATAAATGGTAAATTAGATGAGAAGCCTATAAAACTAAGGTTTTGAATCATTATTTCACCTAATAAATCTTAGAATTTTCAAGAAAGATCTCTTAATATATTTTTTCAAGCATTTGAGAGCAAGTAGCTAGAAATTTTGAAGTCTTGGAGTAGCATAATAGTGTTTATATTAGTCTTCAAGCTAACTTCCATTTCAAGATCAAGCATTTTCAAAGGTTGGTGATGGATTCCTATGAAGAATCATGATAGATTCTAGGTTGGGGAGATGCAACTAGCCATTGAACCAAGCCTAATGACTTTCTTTCTAAGTGATTCGATCTTCCATTATCATTATACTTTCTACCTAAAGGAAGGTAAATGCATTATTATGTCTTATTAGGGTGATTAGAGATCTCTCAAAGTGAGTCATCATCTTTATGTTTCATTCATGCATCGTATTCTAGTACATTAGAGTAGGGTTTTATTGAACTCTAGATATCCTAATATTAGATGCACTTAATATTAAGACTCTCACAAAAATTCACTATGAAATATATTCTTTCTATCAAGGTTTAATTACCAAACTAGGGGTTTGACCAAGGAAAACCCCCCATAAGAAAGTCAACACAATACTTTGTTTTACAGATTTTAGTAGGTTTACATCTGAACGAAAAGTTTGGAAAACATAGGAAGGAAGTTCAAAGATAGGAGAATAGATTCAAATCTTGACTTTCTAAAAAATAAGAATAGGACAAAATTGTCACTTGGGGCATATGATTCCTGGTATAACGCTTTTTCCAGATTATAATGGATTCAGACTTGTCACTATGAAATTGTAGCTTCTTCCTAGAAACCCTAGACTAGGACTAAATCACCCAATCTAGCATACAATTCCCTATACAAATTAGCAACAACAAATTTCAAGCTTTTCAAATCTTGCTTAGTCACTTTCGAGCCTCAAGATACATTTCTATATATTTTCATTTGTCATTCTAGTTTCAAGGTTATTTTCTAGGTCATATAGTTAGGTTTTGCATATTACTTTCGTTCCCTTCTTTCTAATAATTTTCTTAGTGGTGAACCCATTTTTTTTAATCACACCCAAGGAAACCTTGTAACAATCCCTTCTCTAAATTTAATCAATAGGTTGAGACCTCTAGGGTTTCCTTGAATGAACTAAGAGTGAAATAGGAGGGAAACCTTTCCCCTTTTGTGTTTCATCTCCTAAAAGGTGGAGAACACTATTTCCATTTTTTCATTTGGTGAACATGACTTTAAAACCCTTTATTTCTTATTTGGAGTGCATTTCAGTCCTAAATCTAGCTTACATTAATTTAGCATTAGATTTTTCATTAGTTAATTTGCATTTACGACTTCTAAATTTTGCATCTTGCATCATTGAATTTCATTTGAAATATGTAATTACACATAGTTAAGACAACAAATAAGTTAGAAACCTTAGAATCAACTCAAAATTTTCTAAATTTAGTGTAAAACCCCTAATCTAAGACTTTACACCTCTAGGTGTTTTAGCCCTCATACAAGTTGTTTTACCTAATTTTTTGGCATTTTGTATTGACTGTTATTCATTGTTTGAACCCTTCAAAAACCCTAATTGGGACTCATTCACCCCTCTAGGTGATTTAGTCCCATATCAAACATGAAAATGTATTATACAACATTGAAAGCTTCATTTATGAGTTTTAGTTTACTGTTATTTGATATTTGTTTCAATTTACTGAGATTCTATTTCATTCATTTCATTATATCTAGCTTAATTTGATTTCATTTCAATTGTGGATAGAATTAGATTACTTATCTTTTCATTTCTAGCATTAGTTCATAGTTTGATAAGATTAGATTACACTTGGCATTCATTAGAAAAAGAACCAAAACACCTATAAATCGATGAACTCCTTGGAAAAAGCATAGTTATTTGAGTAATTCAAATCTCTTTTTTGAAGTTAGCCTAACCCTCAAGTGTTTTAGTAGTGATGAATTTTACATGTTAGATGAAGCCCTTGATTATTTTATCTCACAAGGTTCATCAACTAAGGCTTGTTACAATAAATTCAAACAAACACAAGTTAATGTGATTCAACCTCAACTTATCCTATACCCACCTTCAAACCAATGTAAAAGTAAAAAAAAGTTCATTCTTATCCTTGAAACACCTAAGAAATTTTCTTACAAGTTGAAAAATGAATTACAGATCCTCTAAACATATTAATTCCAACTTTGAACATAGAACATATGAAAGAAGAGAATACAAAATATAAAAAGTGTCAAAGTTATTGGAAGATGATTGGGGTTCCTTAGACATCATACCTTTGTTTATGGGAGAATACAAAATAGAAACCGGTAATTTCAATGTAGAATTTGGAAGAAAACTCACAAGCATCTACTTCATCTATAAGAAGACACAAGATATACAAAAAACTTAAATGATGAGATAAACTATCAACAACCACCAAATCCAAAAGAAATGGATAAACTTTATGGAAGAGGTCATGAACTTATGAAATAAATTGGCTATAGTGGAAAAGGATTTCGAAGGAAAGAACAAGGCATCTATGTTCCTATAGAGCCTAACACACAAGAAACAAAAAGTGGTTTGGGTTATTTTCCTTCTAAGATAACATAAGCAATGAAAATATTATCATTACACATCAATACCGTCATGTGTAACCCTAATAAAATAACTCTCACCTTGAAGCATCCTGAATTGATTGATACAACTTGTGAAGAATCTTTGGAATAATTTAAAGATGATGAAGCCTTGAAATAAACATTGGGAGTTTATGAAAAACCATGTACTCCTAAAATGTAATGGTTTACATGTTCTATGATTAGTGCTAAGTAGGAAGGAGAAGAGGAAAGTAATGAGAATGATAAGGAAAATGAAAAATACAATCCTGAAATCCCAAAACAAACCACACTTCCTTTGGGAGATGCAAACAACATACTGATGGATATCAATAACAAGATGAAATTGAATAATATAGGAAAATAACTTGACAAATATGAAGAAGAAGACCATGCAAAATTCTTTACCTCATGACTTTCTTTAAATTTTTGCTTGGACTTCTTCAGATATGCCGAGAATTGATACTAAGATAATGACACACAATATAGTCCTTGCAAAAAATACTAAACTAGTTAGACAAAAGATACAAAAGACAAATCATAAGATAACCTAATTATTTAAGGTCGAGATTGAGAAACTCCTATAAGCTAGTTTTATATGATCTATTGATTCTTGTCCTTGGATCTCAAACATTGTTGTAGCCATAAAACCTAATAATCATATTAGGATGTGTACAAACTTTCGTGATTTGAATAAAACACATTTGAAAGATGATTTTCCCCTTCCTAATATTGACATGATAGTGGACTCAACTATGGGACATGCTTTGTTGTCAATCATGTATTAATTTTATAGATATAATAAAATATTTATCCACCCTCAAGATCAATAGGAAACAACATTTACTACAACTTGGGGAAAATTTTGTTGGTTATTCATGCTTTTTGGATTGAAGAAAACATGTGAAACATATCAAAAAGATATGAAATTCATATTTCATGATTACATACATAAGATTTTGGAACATTATGCTGATGATATTCTAGCCAAATCTTTAAATTAACAAGACAATGTGAATATTCTTCAAAAAAATTTGAGAGAATGCAAAAATATAACATGACATTAAACCCAAAAGGATGTTTCTTTGGTGTAGATAGTGGAAAAATCTTAGTTTTATTGTATCTCATAGAAGCATTGAGGTGGACATGAAGAAAATTGATAGTATAGTTAACAAGCTAGCTCCTAGAAATATTTCTCAATTGCGCACTTTACAAGGAAGAATTAAAGATATTTGTTGTTTTGTAGCATCCTTAGCATATCAAACATTAACCTTTATGCAACTCCTTAAGAAAGAGGTTTAGTTTAATTGGAATGAGGATTGAAAACATTATTTTGAGAGTTTAAAATACTACCTTGCTACTCCACCTATTTTACAAACCACTATGTAAGAAAAACCATTTATACTTTATACAATAGTGTCAACCCATGTTGTCGCAGAATTGTTGGCCCAACAAGATGAAAATGGTAAAGAACATTTTTTTATTACATTATACAAACTCTAATTGATTATGAGACATGATATACCACAATAGAAAAAAAAAATTGTCTCTCATCTTCGCTACTAGTAAGTTGAGACATTACTTACTAAATGTTGAAATACATGTGATAACAAAATTCGCTCCTTTAAAATACCTTTTCGCTAAAATAGATTTATCAAGATGCCTAGCTAAGTGGGGTATGTTGTGAATTGAGTTTGACATTAAATTTTTCTCACAAAAGGAAATTAAAGCACAAACCTTGATTGACCAATTAGCTTACGATCCCTCTCCCCTAGCATTACTCAATATTTGTTGTTCCCTACTGATAATTTTTTGATGATTGAAACTAATACATGGGAGTTATATTTCAACTACTCTAAGTGTAGAACTAGGTCCAACATAGGGGTTCTACTAATCTTACCTATGGGAGATTTTATTCCTTTGTCTTACTACTTAAACTTTCTATGCACAAACAACACAATAGAGTATGAATTGTTAATTGTTGTATTACACACCACTTTAACTTTGGGAGCTCAAAGTATTAAGATATTTGGTGATTCACAAATTTTCATTAAGAAAATAAACATATCATATCAAGTAAAGCATGGAAAATTATCAAAATATAAGGATCTCATAATGAATTTATTAAACACCTTTGATTCATATACCATTCACAACATCCCATGGAAATAAAATCAACATGTAGATACAATGGCAAGCGTGGCTTCCTTTATATCTCCTCAAGATCCTTAAAAATATTTTACATTAATTATCTATACAATTATGAAACCATGAATAGCATATAAGGTCAAAGAAGTGTTATCAACCACCACGAAAAACTCTAGTGAATGGTATACACTGATATTTAATTATTTGAAAGAAGGTACCTTTCTTGAGTTGATAACTAAGAGTACTGAAGCTCGCATCCAAAAACTTATGTGTAGATATATAATCCTTGTTCACATGTTGTATAGAAGGTCCTTTGATGGTCTTTTGCTTAGATTCCTTAAACAATCTGAAATCCCCATAGCACTTGTGAAAGCTCATGTAGGTGCTTGTGGAGACAATTTTGGAGGAAGAACATTAGTTTAAAAGGTAATACACATAGGGTACTATTGGAAACATATGGAAAAATATTTCTTTGAATATTTTAAGAAATGTCACAAATGTCAAGAACATAACAATTTGATTCATGATCCTATTTATCCATTATCGGTATGGGGTCTAGATCTTATGGAAAAGTATCACCACCTTCCTTCATTGGGCATACATTTATAATTACCATGATATATTATTTCACGAAATGGGTGGAATTCATTCCCCTTTGTTCAATAATGACTAATGTAATATGTCATTTCATATTGGAACACATTATTGCATGGTTTGGAATTCCTTCCACTTTGGTTTCAAACAATGGAAAAATATTTAAGAATAATGACATGAAGAAGTTCTTAGAAACATTTAACATACAACATCATTTTTCGACACCCTACTACCCACAATCTAATGGTCAAGCTAAATCAAAAAGTAAGACTCTTGAGCAAATCTTCTGGAAGATAGTAAGCAAGCACAATAATAGTTGGCACACATAGTTGACATATGCGTTATGGGCTTATCATACTAGTATTAGAACATTCACTAGAAATACTCCTTATAACCTTGTCTATGGCCTAATGCGATAATTCCCTTGGAGTTAGAGATCCCTTCATTGATAATTTCTCTTCAAGGACTTATTGATGACAATAGTTATAAAGAACAACAATTGCATCAACTTAAAATTATTGATGAACAGTGCATTATCGCTCTTGAGCATCTCCAAGCTTATTCTATAAAAATGCAACTTAGTTACAATGAGCATGTCATCCCTCATTCATTTAATAAAGGTTATTTGGTGTTATCTAAGAATCAACATATTTCAATGTTTCCCCAACTAATAAAGTAAAATTCAGCCTTAATTTGTTAGGACCTTACATAATTTTTAAAAGTTATGGGTTTGGATCATACATTTTAATAGAAATGGAAGGTACACCTCTTAAAGAACCTATTAATGTTTTTCATTTATGTTGGTACTATGTCTAACCTCCTTGAATAGTGTTAATCTTAAACCAATAATGTTAGACTTAATAGATAGTATTCCATTTTCTTTCTCATTGCTTCATTCTTGAAAAACAATCATTGGTGTGTCTTGAATACTAAGGTAATTATTCAAATTAGTTTTAGGTTGTTACTTTAGTTTTCATACTATTCAAGCTAATCTTGTATGTTATATTAGATCCTTATATGCATTTAATGTTCTACAACTAGATCATAGGTGCATTTGGTTTTAACATAACATACTCAATCATAATGTTGCATATAAAAGAAAAAAACTAAGATAGTTTTAATTAGATTACATAAAATATGTTAGATCATAGAGAAATTTATTAAATAGTATTAGCAATATTATTTGATAAATCACATTTCCATCTAACACAAACACATAAATATAAACAATCAAACATAAATTATCATATATATACATAAAAATGTTTTAAGTACATGGCATAAAATATGCAATGGTACTATGGACTATGACTACCAGATCCATCAAGACTTGGTGATTGCATCCATTGAGAGATAGTAGTGCACATGATCATGATACAACTATGGAATCTAGTGCATCTTGTACACCCTGTGCTCATACAATATCTATAGCCTCTCGTGCAATGGCCTCCATGCACTATTGGTCTATGTAGTCTATCTCCACCCACAACTTGACAACCTCTCCACAAAGTCTCTCGACATCCGTTGGATCTCGATGACCAAAGATCATCATATGCAGTCTGCAGTGCTAAAAGCTCAACCATGAATTAATTGTTGCACCTAGTAGAGCCTTGTATGCTACTCTCAACCTCGAATAGCTCTGGATACTATTACACAATGGGTGGGGCATGTAGTATATTCCAACAACCTTGTATGCAACTAAAGAAGGTACTATCTCTGTGACAGTCTATTGATAGAGATCCTACAACTCTCTCACAAACCATGCAAGATAAAAATCATAAAGATAATCATTACATAGATCATGACATATATATATATATATAAAGTAAAAAGTGAGAACATGAGTATAATCATAAATGATGTGTCATCACCTAGTTATCTAGCCTACTATGTAAAAATATCCTCATCCTATGTAGGAGGTATAGAAGACCCTCTACTCTCTCCATGCTCATGACTATTGGAACGTCCTGTAGTTGTTGATTGTGATCTAGTGACCAAGGTGGGAAGTGAATCTCTCCACTCATAGGAGACTAGACCCCCCACTATTCTATCATTTCCCTCACTCATCAAATGGCTCTTCTCATCCTCATATTCTATTCCTGCCTCCTCATCACAATCCTACTCTACCTCATCTACAAACAAGTTTGTAGCCCTGACTCCCTCACCTATCTCCTCATCATCCCTTTGATTTGGAAGGAGTTTTGCAAAGCTTATAGGTTGATCCATAAGAAATAATTTACATCTAGTTGTGTTGTGGCCCACCACTACTAAAATGCATTTGTAGCACCTATATCATCAACATTGAAGACTGGGGGCATATCGAGATCCTCATCGTCTAAATCACTAGATACAACATCATCAAATATGAGTCATCTGGTATCTCTAGACCTATAGGCACATTTCACTGATCATCTGTAAAATGGTCATGCTACTGGTGGAACCTGTACCTACCAAAACTACCTCATGACATGATCATAGTAGAATGGTCTCACTATGTAATCATGCCTCCCAATAAAAAATATATCCCTCTACATCCTTGTCCATTGGCAGGTCTCATCTGGTCACCACGATATCAACTGGTAAGGTCTCCATAAGATCCCCTCCTGATCAAGATGGTCAAATCTAAGTCTATAGAATAGTAAATCTCCAATTACTTCCATACTCATCTTAGTGGATAACTAAAAGAGTGTGGGTGTCCTAGGGTCCATAGAGAAGGAAATCCTATCAGTATGGTACATGTGATATGCTCCAGGCACCAAATCTATAGTAGTGTACAATTTATAATGTTATCCACCTCCTGGTAAGTGAACCATCCCAAATCATAGTAGAAATGCACTTGTATGCTACAAACCCAAGCATAGACAGTATGGTGTTGCTCCATCTCCCATATCATGTCCACTAGTCCTCCATCTAGGTTTTCTCCTTAGCCATCTAATACTAGTACTAATGCTATAATAAAAATAATAATCCTCCTCAAGAGAGGCGATCATGCGTAGATTAGCCACTACAACTCCATACATGGCCTCACGATCTCTTCCTAAATCAAACCTCCAAGAAAATACTAGATATCTACTCTCATCTCCTAGTAAGAACAGTCTTTCCTCAAATAGGAACTTAAAGAATGTGATGCACATACTCCAAAGTGATAGTCATCTCACAAGTGGGAAGATGAAATGTGCACATATCTATATCCCACCTATGTGCTAATGCCATCAACATGGAATCATGGTATCTCATGGGAGGCATGAGATACACCTAGTATATACCTATAGCTTGTTGTGTCTATGTGTCCTCCTCTAACAATGTTGTGACTAGGTCTCATAGGTGATAGAAAAAATACTATTGAGGCGATGCCATGATCGAGGAGGGATCTAATACAGAAAAGAAGACATATCATCTATCAACATTCTAAAAATCTTAAATTCATACACAAACAATCAAAAAGTGTGCTCAAGTTGCTCTAGGGTAATTTTATAGGGGTCGTAGACACTTTATTCCTTTTTTGGGACACTTTGTGAAAAGTGGGACATTTTGCAAAAAAGTGGCATACTTTATGAAAAAGTGGGACATTTTGCAAAAAAGTGACACTTTGCGAAAAAGTGGGACACTTCACAAAAAAATGGGACACTTTGGAAAAAAAGAAGGATGCTTTGTGAATTTTTCTTCCAAGGCCCTAAATCTATCTAGAAATATATAAAACATAAAATAAAGCTATGGTAGAGAAGAACATTCTCATTGTATGTTGTAGATCACCCCATGCCACCTCCTCATGTAGGCTCTTGAGTCTTAGAGGCATGCAAGGTAATACACTCAGTATTGTCACTCACTCTTGACTAGAATAAAAGAGAAAAAAGGTAAAAGACAAAATGATCATAAATTACTTAAATTTTTACTATTATATACTTTCAAATTAATTCATTTACATATTAGGGTTAAAAGTGATTTATCATTCAAGCTATCATAGTTGGTTCTAGAGAACACTTTTTTTATGCCATTTGTTGTGTTTGATTCATGATTCTACATTCATACTCATAAAATCTCTATCACAATGTGGTATGGTACTTGAAAATACCCTATGATATTACTTGTGCAATTTGATGCAATTAGACTACTACATTGATTCCACTTCCATAAAGCAAATGGAATTAAGGGAGGGCATACATCTACCCTCAAATTTGATTTATAGAAGAAGTTAGATAAGAGGAGTTTTGAATGACTAACAAATGTGTGTTACAGGATACATGTTTCCTAACATTTTATTTCTATAGATAGCTAAAATGGGGGCTTCATTCTCCCATGACTTTTCAATGAATCCATATGACTTTCATTTTTACAAGGTTTACTGTTTGAATTCCTTTATCTTGCATATGTATGTAGTGTCACATGGGTGCTAAATTCAAGGCTAAATTTAGGGTAGAAAATTGTACTCCCTTCTTGGAGATGGTACAATTTCAAACTTAGTTTGGACCTATTTTAGTACCCTTGCATTCATGACCCTTTAAATAAACATTAATAAGCCCCTAAGACCCCTTTATTTCAGATCCCAAGGATTATTTCAATTGAAATCTTGACAAAATCAATAAATGCATTCAATTTTCTAACACCCTAACATTTTATCACCCAGAAAAGCTAGGGTGGGACTCATACGCCACCCTAGGTGTATGAGTCCCCCTAGGTAGGACCCATCTGCCACCTTGGGTGTATGAGTCATGTGTGGCCCATTGTTAATGTTTGAGTGGGAAATTAAGGTTTCTAATTGAAATTTTTGGCTAATGTCAACATTTGGGATATAATAATGCTAAATTAGATGAGATGCCTCTAAAACTAGGGTTTTGAATCATTATTTCACATGAACAATCCTATAATTTTCAAGAAAGATCCTTCAAGAGATATTTTCAAGCACTCAAGAGCAAGTAGCAAGCATATTTGAAGTCTTGGAGCTGCAAAATAGTGTTTTTGTAGGACTTCAAGCTCACTTTCATTTCAAGGTCAAACATTGTCAAAGGTTGGTGATGGATGGTATGGAGAATCATGATGGATTCTAGGTTGAGGAAATGCAACTAGCCATTGAACCAAGCCTAATGACTTGTTTCCTAAGCAATTCCATTTTCCATTATCATCCTACTTTCTACCTAAAGGAAGGTGTTGTTGCAAGTATGAGTGAGTATGGTGGTGTTGTCATTAGTGTTGCCATTGATGTTAACAGATTATAGGATGTTGCACAGAAAGGAAAAAAGTGATTGAAAGTTGTGCATGTATAGTTGAGATAACATAGAGATGTTGTGAGTGCATGGAGCTATCCTTATGATGTTGTAGGTGTGCAAATATGATGAGTTACCAAGTGCTTTTGAGAAAAAATGAAGATATAATTGTGTGTGTGTTCAAAATGTGCTCTATTTTTTTCTCTACATTTATTTTGTGTTGATCATATGCTTGCATTGATTTGAAGTGTTGTTTATGGGCATCCTTGGGTGATATATCCTAGATTAGAGATTTTGGTTTGATGAAGAATGAAAGTTGTGTTCACGGGTTTGTGAGCTAGTTTGGCAGCATTGTTTGTCCATGGATTGGGAGAAATGTATCTACTCCACATTCATTTTTTGGGTTTTTTTGGTCTTTTAGATCTGGTGGAAGGCTTGCAATTGTGGTATCTATGTTCTGTCAAAGGTGCTCATGGTTCAAGGTACTCCAGAAAACTAGGTTCAAAATTACTATGTGTTTGTATTGTTTGGGTGGAATGATGAAAAGTGTTATGTGTATGAAGGTATATTGCATTTTTTATGGATGAATATGAAGGAATTTAATGTGTACCAATGTATGGTGAAGAATGTTATGCGGTCTACATGCTATCTTCTTGTTGCAAAAATGTGTACTTCAAATTTCATTTATGCTTTCATTAGCTTTGGATGACCTTCTATATGTCATGCAAAGGATAAGTATCAATTATGGAAGTGTTTGATTGATCTGAAATTTTTTTGGGTCTTGGTTAAGTGTTGCTTTGGTCTACTCCCATTCTCTTCCAACAAAGGAATGTTGAGTTGCTGACCTAATTTGAATTTGTAATATGAAGTGTGTGTAACCAACCTTAGAGAATGTTTCTAAGGTTGAATATGGTATAAATAAAATTCTATATGTTTTTGATTTGATGTATGAAAGCATGCCACAAGTGTGAGAAGCAAGAGTGTGTGTGGTGTAGGAGCACCTTTGATCAAACATTGTCAATTCAAGATGATCTTAACTACGATTTTGGATTTTGGATTTTTTGCATAAAATAAGGTCATTGAGACCATTTGATATTGTAATATGTCATAATTAATGGATATTAGGTGTTTAGAAGGTCAAGTTTTCATAAAGTGCAAAATATTGGAAAATTTGTAAAGTTGCTATAAAAAGTTGTAAAATTGCATTTTTAGGGAATACCAATAGTCATTTTAAAAGGTAGTTAGGTGGTTGTTTGAAGTTTTTTTTGGAGGTAACATGTTTAAAAATGCGTAAGGACTCAATGTAATGGTTGGTTAGAAATTTGGAGAAGATTTGAATCAAATAAAGCTCTTTTTTCCTTTAATTATTTGTAGTTTCAAATTGTCAGCAAACTTGTAGAGGATAGTATGACCCATGCACCACTTTATTGACTAAAAATTGTTTTTTATTACATATTTTATTGTTTCACCTATGATTTAAACCCACTTTTGTGAGGTTTCATTAAATTTTGTGCATTTAATTGTTAATTTCTAAGACTAGGTCTATAGTGCAAGGTTAAGGGTTTGTAGGCCACCAAAAATGTAGAATTGACCCATTCCTCTCATTGCAGCCACTGTAACTCAAGAAATGGGTCTGCAACATCAATAAAAAGTCAGGTAATGTTGAGAGAGTGAAGGGGAGGCCTAAAATTATTTTGGGAATGAAGCCAAGAGTGGAAAATAGTGTTTTCTAAGTGAAAAGAGAGGTTTTGGTATGGAATTGTGTGAATTTGTTGGGGAAGCATTGTTTCTTCTTCAATTTATTTTTTATGTGCCATTTTGGAGATATATGAAGTGTTCATAAGATTTTGTGAGGGTTGGATGAGTGCTTTTCAGTAAGCCCTAGGTTATTTGGCTTAACAGGAGGGTTTTGTGATTTGGCACTTGGGTGAGTGATTTTCTAGGAACAAATGGTGGACTCTTTAGTTTGAAAAAATTTAAATTGCTTCCCAATTGATTTTACTAGTTTTGGAAAAGTTTCATGAAAAGTTTCTTTGTTAAAGTGGCCTAATTTGAGGCCTAGTTGGCATAGAAACCCTGATTTGAGAGAGTTATTTCAAAGATGTCTATAGTGGTTTGGAAGTATGTTAACTATTGTGTTCCTTGAAGGGTCTTTGAAAAGGTTCAGGTCTTGTTTTGAAAGGATCTCATTGGTGAGATATACCCAATTGAGTCAATTTCCAATGCTACAAGGAATTGAGTAGATATGAAGAGATAGTGAGAATTTGAGGGTTTGATGATCTAATAAGTTGTATTGCTTTGACTTGTGTTGTGTGGTTTCAGGACCTCTAGTTTTTATCAAGTGGTTTCAGAGAAAAGGTACCATATCTCTGTGGAAAGAGATGGAAGTTTGTAAAGAGAAGAGTGGAAGGTGAAGAGGCAAGATTGTGAGGATGCCTCCAAAAGGAAAGAATGTGTTAAAGGAGATAAATGAATTGAAGAGTTAGTACATTAGAGAGATCGAATAATTGAAAGAGAGATTGGAAGCCTTAGAAAAAAAAAAGAGATGAAGTTGAAAGTAGTGATTCAAATGATGAAGATGAAGAGAAGTTTGAGGATTTTGAGGATGAACTTGATCCATAAGATTAGAGAATGGCCAAATTGTTGAAGGTAGTCAAAGGTGACAAATATAAGGTGAAAATTAGTGTTCAAAAGTTTGGTAGAAACCTGAATAAAGAGGAGTTGTTAGATTAGATAGCATCTTTGGAAAATTATTTTGAGTGTGAGGACATTCCTAAAGAGAAGAGAGTCAAGGTTGCAAAAACAATGTTAAAAGGTCATGCACTTTTGTGGTGTAATTATTTGCAATCAAAGAGAAGGAAGCAAGGTAAATCAAAAATTGTATCATGGGATAAAATAGTGGCTTAATTGAAAGGTAAATTTCTCCCTTTTGATTATTCTATTTAGGTGTTTAAGAGATTGCAAAGTTTAAGGAAAAAGGAAATGGATGTAAAATCATACACTGAAGAATTTTACAAATTAAGTATGAGATCTAACCATAATGATAATTAATATGAAAATATTGCTAGGTACTTGGGTGGTTTGAGAATGAAAATATAGGATGAGTTGGATTTGACAAGTCCAAGGAGTATAGAATAATGTTATCAAATGGCACTGAAAGATGAAGAGAAAGTAAAAATAAGACAAGAGAAAATAGGTAGAGGGAGAGGTAGAATAACAAGAGGAAGAGGATCTTTCTCCACAGGTATGTGTAGGATCATGATGGGCCAAAAAGTGGTAATATTATAGGTATGTGGTTGATGACCTTTTTTTTACCCAAAATTAATGAAGCAAAAAGGGTTTTTTATATCTTTGAAAATTTGTAATAAAAATTTCATAATTAATTATTTACTTGGAAAAAAACTACAAAAAAATATGCATCACATCAAGACATGAGTCCTCTACTTATATCTAAAATATTATAAAAAAATATTATCACTTTATTGTGGTTAGGGTGGCAGACAGACACCTACTTCTTATTTTTTCCCTAAAATTTAGGTACTACTACATTGAAATTTCAAATTTTCACCAAATAGATTTTTTTATTTAAACAAGCCTAGTAATTTAGAAACTACATTCAGTTTACTACAGATTCTATTCTTACATATTTTTGAAATAATATAGATAACTTATTCAAATTTTTATGTCAAGTTGCCTAAATCTAATTTTTCTAAATTTTTTGCCACTTAAGGGCCTATTTTTTCCATGATGATCCTACACATACCCCTACTCCAAGACAAGAAAATGAGAATCAAAATGAGCCAAACAAAAGAAATGAGTAGTTGCAGATTTTAGAGGAGGTTATAAAGGTACAAGGGGCAAATTTGTGTGGTGGTAGAAATTCAAACATCTGTGATGGTAGTTGTTAAAATTTCCAAGAGTATGGTCATCTTTCTTGTAAATTCCTTGAAAATTTTGGTTCAACATCAAGTGGAGGAGAAAGGAAACCTAATAGAAGAGCACAAATAGTTCAAGAAGATGAAGCTAAAAGTTAAAAGTCTAATAGACTTCTTGATGCTCATGAAGTAGGTGAATGTTTGATCATGAAAAGAAAGGTCTTGAAGACATCTAAGAAGAAAGAGCTAATTCAGAGAAGAGCATTGTTTAGGACAACCTAAAAATGTAAAGACAAGGTATGTAAGGTAATAGCTAATTTTGGATGCACTAATAACATGGTTTTTAATGAAATGCTAGAAAAATTGCATTTGGAAAGAGTTCCTAGAGAAAATCCATATAAAGTGTCTTGGGTTAGTGATCATCAATCTATTGTGGTTAGTGAACAAGCTACATTTGAATTTTAGATTGGTTAGTATAGGAATAAGATTGTTTGTGACATATTTCCTATGAGTTGTTGCTATATGTTGTTGGCAAGTCCTTGGTAGTTTGACAAGTCGGTAATGTACAATGGAAGAAAAAATACATACACCATTGAAAAGGATGGAAGGTCATTCATACTAACTCCATTGGTTGAGGAGATAAAAGAGCAAGGTGAAATCATCATGGTAGGGAGAAAGGAGCTTGTAAATGTTGATGAAGGAAAGCGCATGAGTTTGGAAGCTAGTGCAAAGCTTGACAAAGATAGGATAGTAGATAGAAAGAGTGAAGATGATTTATAGACAGTTGTGAAGAATAATTTCTTCATGTGGAAAAAGAAAGTAAATGGAAGTGTTTCTCAATCTGAGACAGAATAGTGCAAGTGTGAAGATCCTATGGAGAGGAAAGAAGTGTTTGATGGAATACTAATAGGGACAATCATGTGTCATGTAGTAGCAAAGCAAGTGCAAAGGAAGACAAAGGTTGATACCACATAAGTTTATAAGGCTAAGAGGATAGTGGATAATATGTTAGAGGTTTGTGAAGTTTCTACAATAGTGAAAAGGACGGCTGTAGGTCTAATATAGATGTCAAGGTATGATGGTACAAAACTTTGTAAGAATGAAAAAGGTGAAGATAAGAAGAGTGTTGATCAGAGATCTAAGAAAGAAGCAAAGGAAGGAGTGAGGATAGTTGATAAGAAACTATGTATAGTTGTAAGGGAAGGTATAACAACAGTGTTGGAGGATGGAAAAGATAAAGAACACCCCACTGAGAAATATGATAGAATGAAGGATGATTCAAATTAAGATGAGAATAAAGATGACAAAGACATTAAGAATCAAGAAAAAAGTGAACCTATTGAAGGAAATCATGAGGGTTACAAGCATGAATAACATAAATGTGGACAAGATACAACAAGCTTTCCAAGGGACTTGGAAAATTTGCAAGTTGGGGTTTATGGTGTAGGAGAACCTTTGATCAAACATTGTTAATTCAAGATGATCTTGAGTAGGGTTTGGGATTTTGGAGGTTTTGCATAAAATAAGGTCATTGATACTATTTTATATTTTAATATGTCATAATTGATGGGTATTAGGTGTTCATAAGGTCAAGTTTGCAAAAAGTGCAAAATATTTGAAAAGTTGTAAAGTTGCTAAAAAAAGTTGCAAAATTGCATTTTTAGTGAATACCAACAGTCAAGTCATTTTAAAAGGTAGTTAGGTAGTTGTGAGAATTTTTTTTTGGAGGTAACATATTTAAAAATGTGTAATGACTCAATGTAATTTTTGGTTGTAAGTTTGGAGAAGATTTGAATAAAATAAAGTACTTTTTTCTTTTAGTAGTTTCAAATTTTCAATGAACTTGCATAGGATTGTACAGCTTGTCCACCACTATATTGACTCAAAATTATTGTGGATTTCATACTTGATTTTTTTCACCTTTCATTTGAATCCAATTTTGTGAGGTTTCACTAAATTTTGTGCATTTAATTGTTAAACTTCTAAGACTGGGTCTATAGTGTAGGGTTAAGGGTTTGTAGGCCACCAAAAATGGAGAATTCAACCATTCCTCTCACTGTGGCAACTGAAACTCATGGAATGGGTCTGAAACCTCAATAAAAATGTGAGGTAATGTTGAGAGAGTGTAGGGGAGGCCTAAAAGTGTGTTGGGCATGAAGCCCTAGGGTGGAAAATAGTGTTTCCTATTTGAAAAGAGAGGTTTTGATATGGAATTGTGTGAATTTGGTTTGGGCATGTTTGTTTCTTGTTGAATTGAATATTTGTAGGCCATTTTGGACTTATTTTAAGTTTTGATAAGATTGTGTGAGGTTTGGATGAGTGTTTTCAAATAAGCCCTAGGTTAGTTTGCTTAATTGGAATGTTTTGTGATTTTATGAGAAAAAATGGTGGACTCTTTTGTTTGAACACATGTAAATTTCTTCCCAATTGAGTTTACTAGTTTTGTAAAAGTTTCATGACAAGTTTCTTTGTGAAAGCGACCTAATTTGAGGCCTAGTTGGCATAGAAAGCCTTATTTGAGAGAATTTTTTCAAAGAGGTCTATAGTTGTTATTATGTGCCTTGAAGGGTATTTGAAAAGGTTTAGGTCTTTGTCTAAAAGGATCTCATTGGTTAAATATACCCGATTGAATCAATTTCCAATGCTACAAGGAATTGAGTGGATATGAAGAGATAGTGAGAACTTGATGGTTTGGTGATCTGATAAGTTATTGTATTGCTTTGAATTACATTGTGTGGTTGTAGGACCTCCTATGGTTTCTATCACTATGAATGTGAATTAAGGAAACAATAATTTAATGTGTTAGACTCTCAAAAGTAGTGAGTTGATGGTGTTTTCAATTCTTTGATTAAAGCTATAGATGTCTATAATTTGCTATGGTGGATTTTTCTATTATCCTTTTATATCTATAGGAAGTGACCTTCCTTGTTGGATAGTGAGTCCTATCTATAGGAAGTTAGCCTTCTTCTTTAGTAGTGAGCCCTTTGGTAGTGAGCCTCTTTGTAATTGGTTTTTCTATTACTTTAAATCGTGAGTTAATCTTCATTGTGCTTTTTCCCTTATTGGGTTTTCCACATAAATCTGGCATTTGTTGTGTTTATATTGCTTTTTTTTATTTTCACTTCATGATCATACTTAATAATAGATTAAAGTGGATGTGGAGTTAATGATTGTTTTATATTTATGAATGTGATTCTTGAGAACTAATTCATCCCCCCTCTAAGTTGTCTTGCACCTCTCAATGTTCAATTAGTATCAGAGCCTTGGTTCCTCATAGAAGAGCTTAACTATATGACATAGGTTTGATGGCACACAAATTGTCAATCCTCATGTTCGATGGATCTAACTACAGTGACTAGATATTCTAGGTGAGAGGTTACTTGATCTCTCTTGGTTACAAGACTTGGAAATTTGTTGAGACACAATATGTTGCACTGAAAGTGGGCCTTCTTCTACATATGAGATTTTTACCAATGAGGAAAATAAACAAGAAAGGTATGAAATCTATAGTGCTTTATCTAAGGATAAGTTGGAAAAAATTATTTCTTTTGGCACTACTTATGAAGTTTGAAAAAACTTGGAAGATATTTATGAAGCAAACGATAGAGTCAAATTGTTGAAGAATCTAATAGTTAAGCACATATACATGAGAACTTTAAAATGGAAGAAGGTGAATATATTGCAAGCTATTTTCAAAGGGTTGATATTGCAATAAATGAAGTCAAAATCAAGGTGGTACCCTAACAAATGAAGATGTAATGGAGAAGATTTTGATGACCCTACTAGATAGTTATAGTCACAAAGTCTAAACCATTGAGAAAGTGTATGATCCTAAGAAGTTCACTAAAGAATAGCTATTTGGCACCTTGACCACATTTAAATTGAGAAAATTTGGAAAATAAAAGAAGAAAATAGAAACAACCTTAAATCCACTAAGATAGAAGACGATTTGGATAGTGAAGGTTCAAAGGAATTGGAAGCAAACTTCATAATGAAATTGAAGAAAGGTATTGACAAGTACAAAGGTATGTTGCCTTTTAAATGTTTCAGTTGTGGAAATATTGGTCACTATGCTACAAGATATCCAAATAGAGCTATAGAAAAGAATAGTAGAGTCAATAAAGGCAAAAAGGATAAGAAGTTCAAGAGATTGTAATATGTTAGAGAAGATGCTAGAATTTTTTATGATGACCTTAATTTTGAGGGTGATAACTCTAGAAGATGTGCAAGGGAAAGTGGTCTAGAAAACAAGAAGAATGAGATGGAAGGTACTCTTGCTACTACCTTTCATGCTAGAAAAGATGAAGACTATTAGGTGATTGACAATGGCTGCTTAAATAACATGACCAAAGACAAAAGCTTACTAAACTTGAAAAGTATGATGGTGGATTAGTCATGTTTAGAGATGATTTTGCTATAAATATTGCTAGAAAAGGAAGAATTCATTTTTATGGAAAATACAGCACTGTGATGTCTATTATGTTAAGGGCTTAAGGTATAATATTTTGGGTATTGGACAAATGTGTAGCAAAGGATTTAAGCTTGTGTTTCAGGATAATACTTGTGAGATTAGAAAAGGATCTTAAACTACGGTTTTTGCAGGAAGAAGATAATATGGAAAATTTTATTAGCTTAATGGTGTTGATGGCCAGTGCCTTATATCTCAAGTTAATGAAAGTTGGCTATGGAATTGAAGGATGGGACATGTAAACTTTGAAAATATGATCAGGATCAGTTCAAGAGATGTTGTCCTAGGTCTGCCTAGAATATAAGGCCTACCAATACTATTTGCAAAAGTTGTCATTTGGGAAAACAAAAAATATGAAAATTTAAAGGGAAAGAGCAATCAACTACCAGAATGTTGGAATTGATTCATATAGACCTTTGCGGGCCCACAAGAATAGGAAGTCTTAATGGTGGTAGGTATTTCATGCTCCTTATTGATGATTATTCTAGAATTTCCATGGGTTACTTTTATGAGGGAGAAAGCTCAAGATCTAGATAGATTCAAAGTGTTTAAGGCTAGGGTAGATAATGAAGTGAACCTAATAATAAAATGTTTAAGGCCTGATACAGGGGGATAATTCACTTTTAGTGAGTTTAATACATTTTGTGAAGAGCATGGCATAAAGAGACATTTTTATGCTCCTAGAACTCCTTAGCATAATGGAGTTATTGAGAGGAAGAATAAAAATGTTTAAAAGGATGCAAGGACTATGATGAAAGAGGAAAATGTTCCTAATGTATACTAGAGAGAAGAAATCCACACTACTATTTATATTCTTAATAGAGTTTAGATCAGAGGTAATGAGAACCTTGGAAAGTTTGATGCAAGATGTGATGAAGGTATTTTTCTTGGATATTCAACTAATAGAAAAGCTTATAGATGCTTCAATAAAAGATTGAGAAAGATAGTTGAAAGTGTAAATGTAAAAGTTGATGAAGATATGCACAAACTAGTTGAAATAAGTGAAGTTGAACTAGATGAACCTATCTACAAACAAGTACAAGAAGATAATAAGGAAGAAGAAGAAGAAGCTCTAGAACCTACTCCTAAGACTACAAAATATGTACAAAAGAATAATCCTGGAGAACAAATAATTGGAGATAAAAGTGAAGGTGTAAGAACAAGAAGTATAGTGGTGGAAGTTGAGGTAAACCTATGTTTATTTTCCAAGATAGAACCTAAAATAGTGTGTGTATCTTGCAAAGATGAAAATTAGGTTGGAGCAATGAAAGAGGAGTTGTAATAGATAAAGAAAAATTAGACATGGGAATTGGTTCCTAGACCTATAAAAAAGAACATAATTGGTACAAAGTGGGTGTTCAAGAATAAGGTAAATGAGAATGGTGAAGTAGCAACAAAAAAAGAAATACTTGTATGCAAAGGTTATATAAAGGTTGAATAACTAGACTTTGAGGAGACATTTTCCTTGGTGGCAACAATAGAGGCTATTTGGATGTTTTTGGAATTTTCTACTCACAGAGATTTCAAGGTGTAAAAGATGGATGTTATGTTTGAATTCCTAAATGGAGAATTGGAAGAAGTGTACATGGAACAACTGGAAGGATTTCAGTTATCAAATAAACCAGATATGGTCTATAAGTTGAAAAGGAATTATATGGAATTAAATAGGCTCTTAGAGCATGCAAGGTTGGACAGGTATTTGACATAGCAAGGGTTCAACAAAGGCCCATAGACAATAACCTCTATTTCAAGGTTGAAGGAAACAAAATTTTGATAGTGGTTTTATATGTTGATGATATTATCTTTAGAGGAAATAATGGTATGTGCAAGAGATTTATTGAGGAGATGAAGAAAGAGTTTGAAATGTCTATGATTATTGGACTGTTATATCTTGCTGCTACTAGACTGGATATCATGCATGCAGTATGTTTGGTTGCTAGATTTCAAGTAGAACCTAAAGAAGCACATACTATAGCCGTGAAAAGGATATTCAGATGTCTAAAAGGAACTCTAGATTATGGGTTGTGGTATCCTAAGGATACTAATTTCACTTTAAGTGCTTATATTGGTGCAGATTAGGCTAGTTGTGTGGATGAATAGAAGAGTACAAGTGGTGGTGCATTTTTTCTTGGAAAAAGATTGGTTTCATGGAAAATCAAAAAACAAAATTCAGTCTCTTTATCAACTATAGAGGTTGAGTACATTGCAACAACATCTTGTTGCACACAAGTATTATGGATGAAGAAAACACTGAAGGATATGGGAGTGATGGGTGATGAGCCTATCCCTATCTTCTTTGATAATACAAGTGCAATAAATATTTCAAAGACTCTAGCAATGAATTCAATGGAAAATCACATATATATCAGATATCATTTCTTGAGAGAAAAGGTATTGGAGAATGAAGTTAGGCTAGAATATGTTCCTACAAAGGATCAAATTGATGATATATTTACTAAGGATTTTTTGAAGGATACTTTTGACTATATCTGAGAGAATTTTGGGGTTATTGCCCCACCTTCAAACTATGTGCACATTGAGGTGAATTAGTCCAATGGATCTATAGATTCTTCATTTGTCTGGATTGATGATTGGGGTCTACTCCTCATGGGGAGTAGGAAGTATCATTGTTGTAGTATGAGATGTGGGTGCACTCCTAAGGGGGAGTGATCAATCTCCTTGTTCTTTTCCATTCATGTCAAAGGGGGAGAGAGAGTCATGTGAAAAATAAAAAGTTGAAAGGAGTAAGAGAGTGCAGAAATGTTATGTAGGTTGTCTAATCTAGAAAATAAAGGAGAGTGTGTATTGTGTCTTTAGTGGTTTTTCACATCATGTGTTGCCATCAATGACAAAGAGGGAGATATCTACAAGAATGAGTGAGTATGGTGGTGTTGTCATTAATTCTTTCATTGGTGTCAAAATAGTATAAAATGTTGTAGAGAAAGGAAATAAGTGATTGTAGGTTGTGCATCCATATTTGAGATATTGTAGAGATGTTGTGAGTATATGGAGCTATCCTTATGATGTTATAGGTGTGTTGATATGATGAGTTACCAAGTTCCTTTGAGAAAAAACGAAGATAGAATTGTGTGCTTGTTCAAAATGTGCTCTAGTTTGTGCTTTACATTTCTTCTGTGTTGATCCTATGCTTATGCAGATCTAAAATGTTGTTTATGGGTATCCTTGGGTGATATATCCTAGATTAGAGATTTTCTTTTGATGAAGAATGAAAATTGTGTTCATTCATTTGTGAACTGGTATGGCAGAGTTTCTTGTCTATGGACTAGGAGAAATGTATCTACTCTACAGTCCTTTGCTAGTTTGTTTTTGGTCTTGCAGATCTAGTAGAAGGCTTGTAATGGTGTTATCTATGTTCTATCAAAGTTTTTCATGGTTTGGTAGTCCAAAAGACTAGATTTAGAATTAATATGTGTGTCTATATAGTTTGGATGGATTGATGAAAAGTGTTCTATGTATGAAGGTTGTTGCATTTTTTGAAGGTGAATCTAAAGGAATTTGAGATGTGTACCAGTGTATAGTGAAGATGTTATGTGTTCTGCATGTAATCTTCTTGTTGCAAAAACATGTACTTCAAAGTTTATTTTTCTTTTCATTAGGTTTGGCCGACCTGGTGTCTACATGTCATGTGAAGGATAAGTATCAATTAAGGAAGCTTGTGATTGATCTGAGATTTTTTTTGGATCTTGGTTAAGTGTTGGTTTGGTCTTCTCTTATTCTCTTCCACCATGGGAATGTTGAGTTTCTGACCTAATTTGAATTTGTAATATGAAGCATGTATAGCCAACCTTGGAGAAGGTTTCTAAGGTTTAAGATGGTATAAAAATAAGCAAAAGTGAATTAAGGAAACAATACTTTTACGTGTTATACTCCAAAAAGTGGTGAGCTAACAATGTCTGAAATTCTCTAATTAAAGATATTGATGTTTGTAATTTATTGTGGTGGATTTTTCTATTATCCTTTTGAATCTATAGGTAGTGAGCCTCCTTATTGGACAATGAGTCCTATAAATAGGCAATGAGCTTTCTTCTTAGGAAGTGATCCCTTTGGCAATGAGCCTCTTTGTAATAGGTTTTGCTATTACTTTATATTGTGAGTTAATCCTCACCGTTATTTTTCCCTTATTGGGTTTTCCATGAAAATCTGGTGTTTCTTGTGTTGATATTCCTTTTTTTATTTGCACTTCATGTGCATACTTAATAATAGATTAGGGTATGTGCAAGATCATGATAGACAAAAAGGTGGCGATATGATGGGTATGTGTAGGGTATGTGGTTGAGGATTTTTTTTTAACCCAAAATTTATATGAAATGAAAAGGGTTTTTTAAAGAGATTGTCATCTTTCCACCATATAAATTATGCTTTACTTTGAATTTAATAAATAATTATTATTCATTTTCTATTGGAATATGACTAATGTCTGATTGATAGGCTAATTGAAAAAAATCTATAGCTTTCAAATGGTATCACATTATTTGAATTCAAAACATGCATCACATTCTATACTTCACATACTATAGGATTAAAAAAAAATAATAATAATGAAGTTTTTACCAAGTTAAGGTGCTCAAACATACATGTTTTTATATTTTTTAAAAGTTGTAATAAAAAATTCATAATTAATTATTTACTTGTAAAAATTACAAAACAATATGCATCACATCAAGACATGAGTCATCTACTTATTTATAAAATATTATCATTTTATTGTGGTTAGTGGTCAAACTAACACCTATTTCTTATTTTTTCCCTGAAATTTAAGTACTACTACATTGAAATTTCAAATTTTTACCAAATATATATATATATATTTTTAAAATAAACCTAGTAGTTTAGAAACTACATTCAATTTGCAAATATTATATTCTTACATATTTTTGAAATAATATAGATAAATTATTAAAAAAATTATGTCAAGTTTCTTAACTCTAATTTTTCTAATTTTTTTGCCACTTAGGGGCTTGTTTTTTCCATGATGATCCTGCACATAACCATTAAAGTGGATCTGGAGTTAATCATTGTTTGAGACTTGTGAATGTGATTTGTGACAACTGATTCACCCACCCTCTTAGTTGTCTTGTACCTTTCAATAGGTACATGCATTATTGTGGCTTATTAGAGTCTTTAGAGATCTCCCAAAGTGAGTCATCATTTTTATGTTTTATTCATGCATCCTATTCTAGCACATTAGAGCAGGGTTTCATTGAACTCTATATCTCTTAATATTAGATGCACTTAATATTAGGACTCTCTCACACATTCACTTTCAAGATCTATTCTTTCAATCAAGGTTTAATTACCAAACTAGAGGTTTGATCGAGGCATACCCCCATAAGAAAAAAAACACAATACTTTGTTTTCCATATTTTTGAAGGGTCAAATCCTGAATTGAAGCTTAGAAAACATAGGATGGAATTGAAGAAATAGGAGAATAGATTTAGATCTTGACTTTTTGAAAAAGTATAATGAGACTAAATCTCCACTTGGGGTGTATGATTCCTTGTACGAATCAACAACAACAAATTTTAGGATTTTTAGATCTTCCTTAGTCACCTTCGATCCTCTAGGCACATTTGTATATCTTTCTATTTGTCATTCTAATTTCAAGGTAATTTTATATGTCATATAGTTAGACTTTGCATATTGCTTACATTCCCTTCTTTTGATGCATTTTCTTAGTGGTGAATCCCATTTGTTTAATCACACCCAAGAAGACCTTGTAACAACCCCTTCTCTCAATTGAATCAATGGGTTGAGACCTCTATGGTTTCCTTGAATGAACAAAGAGTGAAATAGGAGGAATCCCTTTAACCTTTTGTGTTATATCTCCTAAAAGGTGGAGCACACTATTTCTTTGTGTTCATTTATGTGAACCTAACCTTCAAACCTTGCATTTATAATTTGGTGTGCATTTTAGTCCTAGATCTATCTTACACTAACTTTGCATTAGGTCTTGCATTAGTTATATACCATGAGAAGTATTTTATGCTAGGTGTCTCCACATGAGTTGATCACAGCAATACTTTGCATCACATTTTTAAGGTACTCAGTCTTAAAGGAAAATGTGATGTATGATGGTTTCTAATAAAATTGGTAGTAGCGATCAAAAGAAAGAATGGTTACATGGTAGCTTCTCAATTTATTACATAACTCCTTCAAATTGTGTTTTATGTTTGGGAGATTTAAAGAAAAATAAATGCATGAATAAGGTGTAATGATCATCAATATTTTTTTAAAATAATTAGATTAATGATTAGAATTTAAACAAGAATGGATAACTAACAGGCTTGTTCCTCTCATTTTGCAATTAATGGAGTATTCGCAAAAAATTTGAGTTCCATAAAGATGAGAATTGAGTTAATTTCCATCATCTTAGAAAGAATTCTCACACAAACAAGCAAGCAGTAGAGCTTCAAGTGAATAGATTTAAAGAGTAGAACACCTAGGGTTTCTAGGTAAGTAACAATCCACATACTTCTATGTATAATTTTCAGCTGAAAGCATTTGAAGGGAGGAAAATTATGATTAAGTGGGGGTTTAAATTTGAGTTTCTTTTTTTATCTATATGGAAATTTTTGTGAGAATTAATTAATCCCTAGTTAGGAAAGAAAGGGTTTTGTAGGGTTGTGTATAATTTTGGTAAACAATCTATAATTTTGGTAGATTATTAAATAGCTAAAAAACTATATTTTTTAAAGTAATTGTAAAACCATAGCTAGTGAACCCTCAAATGTAAAACCTAAAGCTAGGATAAAAAAACCTAAGAAGTTGAGAAGTCAAAGCCTCAGGCATCAGAAGCTAAACCCAAAACCAAAGGGGTTAAACAAGATTTTGCAAGGTTTATGAAGGATGATCTCATTGAGTTATTGCTAGGGACAAGGACTATGGGGAAAATAGCTACAGGTTAAGGAATTCTAACTAATCACCTACAAGATTGGGTGAGGGGTATAGGAGATATCTTAGTGCCCCAAAATGGGTGGAATTTATTTCAGTATGCATTCAAGAGGAAGACTTTCCCTCATCTAGCTTGCAATATATGGACATGTAGTCTTGGAAAGATCTTTATTCCCAATGTGTTTGTGGAAGTGGAGATAATTAAAGAAATTGCTAAATTTGATGATCTTGATGCAATAATCATAAGAAGTGTGAAGGGGACTCCAATATTTTGCATCAATAGAAGTTAGATTGTGAGGAATTTTGGGTCTCTACTACTATGGCCATTCACTTCAATACACTTTTTCAAGAATATGAGAGGGATAAGTATGGGTACACGAATTATGTGCTACCAAGGCACAAAAGAAAGGATTCAAGAAAGAAGGGAGTGAGGTTTATCCTGAAGGATTTTGAAACCTTCAATTGTGATGAGTTTCAAGATTATTTCAAGAACACTTTGTATACTTTACATTAGGTGCTAGGGAAGAAATATTATTTGAGAATGCATATTTCTCTAATGAAAGTGGCTATGTATATAAAAGATAAAATTCAAATAGGAGTTTTGATTATGCCTCCTACATAATTTAATAGATCCACAAGAAATTAAAGGATCTGAAGGAGCCTATTGCCCCATTGTACTATGTACACTATTATTTGTTAATGCATGTGTTCTTATGGATTGCTTAAAATTCATGATCCAAATTCATGGACTTTAGGATGTAGAATGAGTAGGGAAGTGATCTATATGTCCAATTTTAGACACACTTTTGGGATTAGAATTGTCATGATTCCAACTATACTAATTTTAGGAATGGGTTAGTGTAGGGTATTTTAGATAATTTGGGACCTCAAGATGTAGCATTTTGTTTGGAGTTCAAGGATATTACATTTCCATTGGGAACTCAAGATATTGCATTGCCATTGGGACTTTAGGATGTAGCATTTCCATTGGAGTTCAAGGAAATCACTAAATTGAATCATAATTGGGGAGATTGGTATCTGCATCCTTCTTGCATTGTGTTCAAAGTGTATGGTGCAACCACATTGTTTTACCATTTATGTCTCTGATAGAGTTTCCTTCAAGGAGATCATGTGGAAAATTGATGCAATGGATAAGGAGCACTTCAAAGGTGCAAAAAAATGGTCATTCATCCTAGGAGAGTTTTATTTCTCTCATTTTAGGTTTACATCAAAAGAAGGATTGGAAAGCTTTGTAGATATGTTAGAAAGTTATAGTATGAAGGTTGAAAAGGTGATGAATTGTGGCCCAGAAGGTTTTGTTGATAAAGATAAAAAAGAAAGAGGTAGGTCTTATTTCTACCATCATTTTAATTATATTCAAAATATGTAATTAGAAACCTAGCATTTGATGTTGGGGTGAATGAGAGAAAACCAGAATTGATACATATAACCAAGGTTGAGGAAGCATGGGTTAAAGTGAATTCTTTATATGTGATCCCTTATGCTTAAGTTGAGAATCATTTTGAAAGGGATATGAAGATGTTAGAAGCATACATCAACATACATTATTGATATTAGTCAAGCAAGCAGAGGAAGCAACAAGAATAAAGAAAGAACATATGGATGAGGTTCAAAGTAGGATAACTCAATCAGTTGCTCAAGGACCATCTATAAAAGTAATGGAAATTGAAGACTCCAATTCTCAACCCTCTTGTGTACTTCGCTACTCAAATATAAGGAGGGGGTACAGTGGAAGAACAATTTGCTAAATATTTTCCCAATGAAGAAGTGCAACATAGTCTCCCTCCTTCTCTGGTAAACGATGCCATGGATTGTGTATTTCCCATTGGAAGAGTTGTGACAACATTGTATGATGAGAATAATGTTGATGATTAAGATATCCGGTGAAGATCTTGTCATGATTTCGTGGATGATAAATCCTTTGTGATTCAAGTTAAGAGAAATGACATCAAAGAAATAATTGATATGGAAACAGAAGGAGTTGATCCTTCATCTCATGAAGAAGTGGAGAAATAAGGAGAAGAGAAAATTACAAAGGATATTTCTAAGATTTCCCATCTTGATGGCAGGGTGTTAGTGAAGAACAATGACATTATTTTATTTCCTAGTTGGGAATTAAATTTTGTAATTAATCTAGATGTAATGAGACACAATGCAGATGCATTCATATTTGAGGAGAAATATGACAACAAAGTGTTTGGCCCTAGGTTTAGTCCAAAATTACATAGATTGGAAATTTGGTCTATGGGAACAAATATACGAAAGCTAAGAGTAATAAGTTCAGTTGGTGAAATAAGTTGAGAAGTGGTTGTAAGGAAAAAAATTGATATAATTCCTTCTCAAGTAGCCAAGCTGATACTACATTCTACAATGCTCATTGCAAATATAACAAAGCTGGCTCATGAAAGGTATGATAGGTTGATTGAAAAGTTCAACAAATTGCAAGAAGAATATAACAAGGAAAAATTCAATACTCCTCCAGTGAAGGTTTTAGTGAAAGAACTTCTACCATTTAGTTCCACAAAAGAATTCTCTACTCAAGATAGAGTTACATTGTCCCTCTAGATCAAGAGATTGAAGGAAGAGTTAGAAATGGTAGGAGATAATGAGAAGAATGATAAGGAAGAGACAAATAAGTTAGTGATAGATATCATTGATGACATCTTGGGTCACATGATAGCTTGTATAATCCATAAGCTTGATAATGTGTGGAATGAATATAAAAATATCAATGAAGCTTGGAAAAAGCATTCTAAATTCCAAGATAATTTTTAAAATGTATGAAGTAAATGGAGTACAAGGGTTGATGATTTCAAAGAAATGATGAAAAATATGGAAAATGATCCTAAATCGCCTGCAAGTCTACCACAATTATTGAATGCAATTAGACTACTAGTATAATTTTTTTCTTTTTGGAGTAAGTTGGAAATATAGTTTAAAAGAAAACTAAAAATGTTCAGGGACATGGAAGCTAGTATGGTTCCTCAAATACTTAATGAGGTAGGAGAGCTAAAGGAGTTTGTAAGATGGAAAGATGAATTTGAAGATATTGTCCCATGTTTATTTGCTTTTATTGACAAGGATGGAAAGAGAGAGTATGGATAGTTAAATAGTTCTCTTGATGATCTATTTAAAATAGAAATAAACTTGGATGTGTTTGTGCAGTAGGCTAAAACCATAATGGAAGCTAGGTATAAAGCACATAATTCAAAAGTGTAAAATTTATTTGAGATTTAGTGGTCAAGTGAGGAGGAGTATAATACATGGCTTGAAAATTTCATAGATTAATTCATCAATGTAATAATGTTTAAAGTTATCTCCTCCTAGATGTGGAAGAATCACTTTGTCCTTTTCTATGTTATGATTTATGTCCTAAAGTTTTGGAGGCATGTGAGGATGTGGAAAAAGGAATACTTGGTTCACTGTAAAACCATCTTCTTAGACAAGTTCCTTTTGGAAGGTAGGAAAACATTTTTCATTAAATGATATTTTTTTATCTTTTATGAAACTTTCTCCCCATGGGAAGTTATGGTCCTTTTCCTTGCAATGCAACTAAATTTCAATTGAAATGGTGACATGCATAAATGGAGCGAGGCTTGTTGCTCCCTTGCATTATGAATGAAAATTCACATCCTTTTACATAGATATTTTTGGAAAATTTTGTAACAAAATGAAAAGAATAGAGTTGGAGTCATTCTTAGGATATTGAGTCTTGTTATTGCAATATACAAATTTGTATGACAATTCTAGCATTTTTATGGAATTCCAAGGCAATTCTAATGCCAATTCTCTCTTGATGTATGGTTTTCTTGAATTATAAATGAAATAGATCAAATAATGTTCAATTTTTCTCCATAGTTATTTTATGGATGTATGTTTCTAATTAAGGCTCTTATTAAAAGAATAGGTTAAATTCTTTAATGTAGATATATGTTTGTGTGAATGTATATGAGGATCTGATAAGAAGAAATGGTTCTAGGAATTTTAAGCATAATAATGTAATGCATTGTTATGAAGCTTTTTAATGTTTGGGTTAAATGTTTGAAAATTCCAATTGCACTAATTTGACTCCTTTTCCCTAGGTTAAGGTACCGATCTATTGTCTTTTATGTCAAGGTTACATTTACAGGGTCAATGAAACTAAAATAATTTTAATCTTTAAATTTAGTTGAGAATGTATGTTAAACTGAGTTTTATTTTATTTTATGGTCTTCAAAAGGTAAAATGCTTGAACAATTAAGCCAAATCATGTAAATTTTTTAATCCTCAAGAAAATCTACATAGAACACATCTATTTTTCATAGTATTTATAATAATCGGCATTAGATATAAATGAATATTTTCAGGGATCTCCCTCCAAGGTTTTGTAGAGACTGAAGTGTAGATGGAAGGTTAATCTAACTTTCACTTGTCTATTGGCCAATCCCTCCAAATAATTGATCATTGAAAATGGCTACATCATATGTTATTTGTGAGATCTAACTGGGAAATAAAATAACCAACATTTACTAAGGTTTTTTAAATAAAAAATATGACAAAACACATTTAGATAAAATCCAACATACTAGGCCCAACTATATATTTATTAGATTGGTTATCAATAATGGGTGAATAAGGTTAGATGTAAAAAATGGGATCAAAACATAGATAAATGAGACACAAAAGTGAAGTGCCAACACATCCTAGAAAAATGCTTGCTATTTTTGTTCAATTTTCAAGGGTTGATCAAGGTCTAACACTCTTGAAATTCAATCATAAAATAACCTTATTAAGGTATTTTTAAATAACTTCAATCCCTAATTCTCAAAAAATATAGAGTAGAGAACTAAACATAAAGTAAAATTATAAAACAAGCTAGCTAGGATAAATTGAGAACACAAGTATAAATTTATGTTTTTGAATAAATTCTATGCTCAATAATATTTTCTCTAACAATATATGGATGAACACAATCTAATATCCATAAAGATTCTAGAGCCTTCTTCTTTTCACATTCATTAGTTTTTGAAATGAATATATTAATTTTCTATTTACATTTATTGTATTCAATTATTTTAAGTTAACAATACCAAACTCATTATTATTCTACAATAGTTTTACTCATATGCATACATTTTATTAGATAAGCCTAAACTAAATTTAAATAAACCCTATTTTCCTTTTCATGATTATTTTTTACTCTAAAAATGCATATTTTAGTTATATTTAATATAAACCTTCATATATCTATACTAAAAATGAATAAGTATCATTTTAAACTTTTATACAAGACAATCCATTTTATCTCATACAATTAAAATTAAACTATTTGACAATTTATTTAAAAAAAAATAAAATCATCAATTAATATTAAATAATCACCTTACATCAAGTATAAATAATTTTACAATTCATAATGTAAGAATATAGAAAAATTATTGGAGACTAAAATTTATTTTAAACAAATTTTAATTGAAATATTTTTAGTAGTAGAATAGCATGGTCAGTTTGTATAACTACTATGAAAAACCGACACCACGTTCGGCTCTCTCTTCTACTCCATAAAGATATACCTTTTTTCCTGTCAAGACGAAGCTCTTCTTTTGTAAAATATTGAAAGCGTTTTATGCCTCTTAAAATTTGTTGCATTCATATAAATAGTGAAAGAATGAATCTACAGATTGTAGTGTCTCATTTCCTTTATTAGAGTTTGTCAATGAAGATAGAGTCAGTGTCATGTTTTCTTTTTTAGAATTTGTAGCAGACGCATATTGAAGATTGCAAGCTTTTTATTAAAGTTTTCTCTATTGGGTAGTGAAAGAATGAATCTACAAATTGTAGTGTCTCATTTTCTTTATTGGAGTTTGTCAATGAAGATTGAGTCAGTGTCCCATTTCCTTCATTAGAGAGCATTTTATGCCTCTTAAAGTTTGTTGTGTTCACATAAATAGTGAAAGAATGAATCCACAGATTGTAGTGTCCCGTTTCCTTTATTAGAGTTTAACAATGAAGATAGAGTCAGTGTCCCATTTTCTCTTTTAGAGTTTGTCAGATGCAGATTGAAGATTGCAAGTGTTTTATTAAAGTTTTCTTTATTGGGTAGTGAAAGAACAAATCTACAAATTGTAGTGTCCCATTTTCTTTATTAGAGTTTGTCAATGAAGATAGAGTCAGTGTCCCATTTCCTTCATTAGAGAGCATTTTATGCCTCTTAAATTTTGTTGTGTTCACATAAATAGTGAAAGAATGAATCCACAGATTGTAGTGTCCCGTTTCCTATATTGGAGTTTAACAATGAAGATAGAGTCAGTGTCTCATTTTGTTTTTTAGAGTTTGTTAGATGCAAATTGAAGGTTGCAAGCATTTTATTAAAGTTTCCTTTATTGGGTAGTGAAAGAACAAATCCACAGATTGTAGTGTCCCATTTCCTTTATTAGAGTTTGTCAATGAAGATAGAGTTAGTGTCATGTTTCCTTCACTAGAGAGTGTTTTATGCCTCTTAAAGTTTGTCGTGTTCACATAAATATTGAAAGAATGAATGGACATAGATTGTCGTGTCCCGTTTTCTTTATCAGAGTTTGTCAATGAAGATAGATTTAGTGTCCCATTTCCTTCATTAGAGAGAATTTTATGCCTCAAAGTTTGTTGTGTTTACATAAATAGTGAAAGAATGAATCCATAGATTGTAGTGTCCCATTTACTTTATTAGAGTTTAACAATGAAGATAGAGTCAGTGTCCCATTTTCTTTTTTAAAGTTTTTCAGATGCAAATTGAAGATTGCAAGCGTTTTATTAAAGTTTCCTTTATTGGGTAGTGAAAGAACAAATCCACAGATTGTAGTGTCTTGTTTCCTTTATTAGAGTTTGTCAATGAAGATAGAGTTAGTGTCCTGTTTCCTTCATTAAAGAGTGTTTTATGCCTCTTAAAGTTTGTCGTGTTCACATAAATAGTGAAAGAATGAATCCACAGATTCTAGTGTCTCATTTTCTTTATTAGAGTTTGTCAATGAAGATAGAGTCAGTGTCCCATTTTCTTATTTAGAGTTTGTCGGATGCAGATTGAAGATTGAAGATTGAAAATTGAAAGCATTTTATAAAAATTTCCTTTATTGAATAGTGAAAGAACGAATCCAGAACGAATCCACACATTATAGTGTCATGTTTCCTTCATTAGAGTTTGTCAATGAAGATAGAGTCAGTGTTCCATTTCTTCATTAGAATTTGTCAAATACAGATTGAAGATAGAAAGCGTTTTATTAAAGTTTCCTTGTGAAAGAATGAATACACACATTGTAGTGTCCCGTTTCCTTTATTAAAGTTTTCCAGATGAAGATTGAATAGGGTAGGTGTAAAACGACAAACTACAAGCCATTTATTATCTGTTTACTGCATGTCTTCTGCATTTACAAATTACCAGGGATTCCGGAAGTGGTTTATTGTCGTGTTCTTTTTTAACATTAAAGAAGCTCGGATAACATTTAGCCCTAACTTTTGTACGATCAGTGTCTATGCAATCCAAGCCCTGTCGAGCTCTCAGTAATAAAATCCACTGACATTGTAAATTGTGTACATTCCATTGTTCGTTCGCTGGAAATCAGCTTGCCATTGGGGGTCGGCCTACTTTTCCAAACTAGTCGTTCGATATTTCTTAAACATTTTACCAAACTTCCATTATAAGTTCATTAGTGCTCTACCTTCAATGAAAGAAATGTAGGCAAACTAGGGGAGAGGGGTAGTTGTCGAAGTTCAATTGGTGTTATAGAATTTGTGTATGTAATATTTAAGTCTTATTATATATTTTTATTATATATTGTAAATAAAAAGTTCATACATAAATCAAAAAATAATTAAATGTTGATCAAAATAGACCCATACTTACACATGAGAATCTATATTGAATGTTATATATAAAAAAAACACAGATACATTCATAAAGAAGTTAAATAAATAAAAAAATTCGTCTCAAATCAAATATCATAATTGTCCAATATAAGTGTGTCATTTATAAAATAAAATGCTCATTTCATAAAATAAGGCATTCCTTTAAACATGTATTGTTATCATAGTGAAAAAATATTTTTCTTATGTGTACAACTATGTGGACACCAAAAAAGTACACCTTTTTGTTTGCTTGATTTGGGAATAATTAGTTACAAATTGGATTTAATATCACCTTGATGTAGTGAACATGTGAGGTGTTTTACACAACCACATTAGGTCTTGGACCCTTACAAATTGAATAATATGCATGTCTTGTAAAGGTGTTGTAAAAGAATTGCAAATGACTTTCACACTTTTCTTGAGTTTTATTAAGCATTTAAGCATAATGGTCCTTCTCTCCCCTCCCCCACTTTTGAATTATATATTATTTTAATTCAAAAGTTAGTTTTTCCCTCTTCTTATATAATTAAATAATTATTTTAATTATTCACTAGTCTTTTCTCTCTATAATTAAATAAATGTTATATTTATTTAATTATTTATCCTTTCTTTATCTCTCCAATTAAATAATTTTTTTAATTATTTAATTATCCCTTCCCTCTCCATTAAATAATTATTTTTAATTATTTAATTATATAATTTCTTCTCACCTTTCTTTTTAAATAAATAAAATCAATATTCTATTTATTTCTCCTATGTTGACCACTTAAATTAAATAATTTTTATTATTTAATTTTCTCCAACAACCTTTTTTCTTGTGTCAATCTTATCTTCCACCTCAAGTCTTTATCTATCCATGTCTTTACTCTCTCGATTAACCTCCAAACTTGATTAAATTATTTTCTAATTTAATCTTGGCCCTTTATCATAATCCTTATTCTATCCATTCACTTTACTCTCCTCTATAAAACGAGACCTTTAACCTTAATTCATGATTCATTCATTCATCATTCATCCATGTTGTCAACTCAAGAAAGCAAGAATCAAGCATTCAAGATAGCATTCAAGCTCAATTCTAAGACATTCAAGAGCAAGTTTCTTCTTCAATTGTTGCAACAATTCAAGATCCATCATCATGACAAGTCTCTAATTGCATTGTTACATGTTTCATGCTTTATTATCTTATTTAATCATTTTGGTTTAATTATTTAGATGATGTTTGATGAAGGAAAACCCCCAATCCCTCACAATCAACATTTTCTCTCTCTTCCTTTGTGTGATTGCAGATTTAGGTGTTCGGATGACTTGAACATGATTGAAGAATAGGTTTCAAACTTGTTGAAGTTACCTCCCTATTAACAAGGTCAAAATCTACGCAAAAAGTCACTTAGAACCTAAAAAATTAGGGTTTTAGATCCGGAAAATTGGAGGAATAGATAGTGCAAATTGGGAGCTACAGACCGCACCATTGAATTTCCAAAAACCTAGAAGTGGAGTAAGTCACCATCAATGGAAAATTAGTCCCACTTCTAGGCTTGAAAAGTGGTTTCTTCAGTTCTAAGTACCCTTTTGTTTGAAACATGTTCTAGGAAAATTTTTGCAAAAAAAAATTTGTCACCCCACTTGGCGTAAGTGTCCTAGTTGGATTTAAAAATGAATTATATAGGATTCCAGAGCTCCTTCCCATTACTTTCTATTTTCCATGTGCACCTCTTCAGTTTCATTAATTTTTGTTACAGTATGTTTGCATATTTAGTTCATTTTGCATATCACATTTTTCTTTCAAACATTTTGCTTTTCCTTTATTTTGCATTCATAATTTATCTTCTTTTTCACTTTCCTACCTTAAGAAAAATCTCCTTTACCAGATTTACATCACTATTGCATTAGAATCTAACAAAGTTGTTCTTGAATGTGAACATTACAAAATTGGATTCCTCTTCCCTCTTTCCCTTTTTAGTGTGGATAAAGGAAGTTGTGACTCCATTTCCTTTGTTAAAAAACTATTATGATAGAAATGTACAAGCATTGTAGTATTTCATATTAATAGTTTTTCCTATCACAAATATAAAACGTGAGCACAATAAATACCATTTATTTTCTCATTAAATGTGAAGGATTTTCAAAATATTTTAGTGTTCAACTCTTCGTCCATTTTTGTTTCATATAAGTTGTATTTTAAATAACTATGTGTTGCTTTTATAATAAGAAATAGTTTTTTTTGTGTTCAACTATTGGTCCATTTGTGTTAAATATACAAGCTAGACATAACAAAGATTTATGGTTACCAATAGGTATTTGGTCCATTTAGGTTGCATATAAGTTTTATTTTAAATAAAAATATGTTATTATATAAGCAATAGATGATACTTTTTTGTTCAACTACTAGGAGTACCATGATTAAGTTTTGGTAAAATCTTTAAAAATTTTAAATGTGGATGATTATTAGTAGATTTGTTGAAGTGACAATTTACATTATACTCACACCTCTAAACCTTAGTTATAAATAGATAAGAATTCAGACCACATTTCAAACAAAAACTAAGGCCCTACAATACAATAGGTAATCACTACATACTTGCAAAGTTATCCTGCATGACTATTGGACCCTTTCCCCTAGGATGGTTGTAAATTCTAGACTGATATTTTCTCACATGGAGTTTTAAATTTTTTCCATAGTCTCTAATATTTGAGTGAAAAGGAAGATTATTTAAGTAATACAACTTGGAAAGGTAAGAGAGAGATACTCACTATTTTTGAGCAATCTTGATCAAAAACTTGTAGTTACATCATAAAATTTATACATATATTTTCTAATAATTAAGAAATACTAGAATTACAAAAATGTAACAACATACAAAAAAAAATTATGATTTATAATTTATTCGTAAAAAATTTACATATTTATAGTTATAAAAGACTTCAAAAATTTCTAAAATTATGCTAATTTTATTGACAACTAATTAGAGTTGTTTGACAACAAACTAAACTGTTAACAAAAAATTAGACACCTCATTCTACACTAACTAATAGTTCATTATTAAACTTGTTTATGTTGGAGCATATAATCCCACACCCCTTCTTAACTCTACAACACTAAATAAAGGAATAAATAATATATTATGTAGAAGTTGTAATTTTAAAAATAGTTCTCAAACTAGTAAGAATTCTTCAAGTTTATCCCCAATTGTAGGTATAGTCATTTACCTACTAAACATGTTCTCAACATCATTGGAAACCATTTGTACATGAAGTATCTCATCACCCTCATAATGGTGTGCTATTGAACTTCCAAGTTTTGGATCTCCCTTGAACTATTAGACACCAATTGTTGCATGTATGTATCATAAACATAATGAGGTATAGTTTCTCTAGTCCACTAGCACCTAAGACTATTGAACATGTATATATCATTTACTACATCCCCTTTTGTCTTCAAAGTGATGGCCTCTTCAAAATAAGCCAAGTGTTTCATCTTCAATGAAGTCATTGTCACTATTAACATCTAGTAGCTCTTTTGTAGGCCTCATCACTTTGTAAGCTATGATCTCTTCTTGACAACTTCTTCTCTTCCTATTTCTACAGTATAGAAGATACCCTCAAATACACAATCTCATGAAATAATTTAACAAGGGATAAAGGGATATCATGTTGTATTGAAAAAATTATTCATAATATTAGCATTGAACTAATTTTTTTTCCAATACCATTTCTGAAATAGTGCTTACTAATAATATTTACCAAAAAACACAAAACACAAGAAGTGATATGTTATTTTAGCAACTTATCAACATTTAAACTATCATAGACTTCCAAAGACATTTAACAGTAGAAAGAGTAGGAGCACATAATGGCTCTAATACCAAAATAAAAATGTAACAACATTAAAAAATTTGATTGATGATTTATTCATGAAAAAATTACATCTTTATACCTACAAAAGACTTAAACAACAAACTATAATTATGTAATTTGTTTATGAATAAATCATCAATTAGATATTATTTTGTACATTGTTAAATTCTTCTATTTTGGTATTAGAGCTATAATATGTATATTTATATGTATATGTATATGTATATGTGTATGTGTATATATATATATATATATATATATATATATATATATATATATATATATATATATATATATATATATATATATATATATATATATATATATATATATATATATATATATATATATGTATGTATATGTATCTGTATATACATATACATGGGTGATCCAACAATACTAGTTTATAATTTTTGGCCAAACTCGAGACTAAAATAATTTTTTCCAACTAAATCTTCACTCTCGGGCACCTATAGTGGCTAAACCATGAGGAATTTGAAGATGATGCAAACTAGTGATTTGTGAAATTTTGTCTATAGATTTTGAATATATTTTTTTCAAAAAAAATTGAATCAGATTGCACTTCTTTTTCCATCTACTTCAAAAACTATTTTTTTTTAGTAAACAACATTTTTGAGTGATGCTCACCATATAACACAATTTTTTTTTGTGAAGGATATATATATTATTTTTTTAATTTAGATTTGTAACTATGATATCTAGTGCTTCCAATTGGTTTCATAGTGTTTTATTGAATATTTTTCCTTAATCAAGCTTTGAAGTCAAACCAATTACAATTTAGACATAAGCAGACCGTATAACGTGTAACTTTTTTGTATGTATCAAAATTCAATTTTTTTCTTTTGTTGGATCAAGGACTTCAATATCTTGTGCACTCCTATTCTTCATTTTTTTTTATAATCTATTATTTTTCCACATGTACAGAACAAAGAGCTTGATTTTCCATGAAAAATCTATGTTTAATAAAACTAAAAAAATAAATAGATAATAAAACCAAAACATATTAAAAATATATTTGTTGGATTTTTTTTTAGGACTACCATTATCCAGTTAGGTCTGTGAAGTATTCTCCATTTTCATCCTCAACTCGAGCTTCGAAGTGAAAAATTCAAGACCTTTTTGGTGCCTAATGGGGAGAATGGGGGAAAAGGGGGGTTCGAGGAAACCAGGGGGGTTCGCTCAAACTAGGGTTCAAGAAAATTCCCTTTCCACAAGTGTTAGCTTTTGGATATTTTTTGAGAATTTTGGGCCTCGTCATTAAATGGGTTCGTTTAAACCAAAAGTTTGTTTGAACCCCCAAAAACTATTTTTTTTGGATGGGGTCATTTTTTATAACTTTTCCTTCCTCACTAGAATTGAAAACCACTTTTGTGGGTTTACCCACACATATATATATATATATATATATATGCATACAAATATACATATACGTATATGTAACAATATTAAAAAGCTATAAGGGGCACTGCACTTTGAGTGTCGCATGTTGTGGCCATTGTTTGGAACTTGCAAAAACCTTAAGTGAGCACATTTTGGCATAAAAGTGAAGGAAATTTGAGAAGATGGTAGATTGAAAGGCTCTAAAGTTGGAAAGTTGTGTGAGGCAATGGGAGCATTGAATGTAGGTTGGCTCAAATTTTATGTACAATGTCGTGGAGCTAGCAGCAAGCAACGTGCATTAAACACAATTATACATAACTATAGCAAGGGGTGGGGAGAGATTAACATGATGTAGTGGAGTGTAAGGGTGGTAGTGTGAGAATTGCTAATGTGGAAAGGAACCCCACTTTGCATGTCATTCCATGCAAAAAATGGCATTCCAACTAAGCACGTTTTGGTTGCATGGTAAATTTAGGCATTTTTTTTGGATTGAATAATTGCATTGTCCCATGTGGAAAATTAAATCAAAATTATAAAATGAAAATGAGAAACTATCAACCAAGAAGAATACATTTTAAATCAAAAAAATAATACACATTATAATCTAATCATAATACATTACAAATCAAAACAATAATGTTGCATCTATACTTATAATAAATTTAAAACTTTCAACAATTAGGGTGTATTTGTAAATATCAAAACTTGTAAATTGTCCAAACCTTGAATTTCATATGAAAACAAAAAAAAAGGTATGCATCTAGCTATTGTGATATGGAAATGGTTGTTGGATTCTTGGGTTGTCGCTTGACATGTTATTGTCCCCTTCCAGTTGATGAGGACTGCTACTTACATGATTGAGACTTGGACTAGAAAACTTGGTGCAAGTGACATGTGTTGGGAGCAGTGGTGAACACATTTGTACATCCTAAGTGGTAGTCTGATATGGATATTGAGTGTCTCTGAACTTAGATTGAGAGAGGCTTGAATAATTAATTGATGTCAAGAATTAAGGGATATTGATGTTGAGAATATCACATAATACTCCATTACTTTGAGACAATGGATTAGAAGGGGTCCTTAACCACCTCTCTCTTTGTAAATCCCTCTACTTCTCCTCAATCTATTTTTCCTTTTCTTCGTGTTCCTTTTGAAGCCTCTCTTGCTCCTTTTTGGCATCTCTATACTTCTTCTATTGTAATCTTTGTTGCTTATTTTCTTTTCACAATATCTCCTTCTCAATTCTAGCATTCTCCTTCAACTCAACTGCCATAATTCTTGTCACCTTTTTCTCCTCATTCTCTTGTCTCGTTTTGGCTTTTAGCTCATCAAACTCTTTCTCCCTTTGCTATTTCTCCATTAATAGTTTCACGTAGTCATTTTTTGTTAATATTTGATACTGTCTACTCAATCAAATTGTACCACCTTTGGATTTCTTTTAGCAGATAGTGTGCATAGGAAACTTGAGGAATTTGTTAATGTGAGGAACTATTTTTGTTTGTTCCATCTAATCTAACTATGAGGAAATGTTCTCCACTACCTATGAGTCTGCTACTACATCTTGATTTCCTCATAAATTTTAATTGCAAGGAGGAGCATAGTTATGTACAACTTGATAAAGGTCAAGTATAGGTGGTGATAATGGGAAACTATAAGTATCCTACTATTTTGGGACTTACAAATAAATTCCTAAGTTCATTTCTCCCTCCACCAACTAGGATGGTTGGATATGTTCTAATGGAAGACCTAAAATTCCACTGAATAGGTCAATGAGGTTGTTCACCATGGGAGGGGTTTGTTCATCAGCCACCACTTGTGCAACTAATTTAGTAGGACAATTGTCAAGTGATTGTAGTGTTTTTGTTGCAATATGCAATTGTCCATATGTGAGTGGACTACAATTGTGGCACATTGTCTCTTGACACAACAACTCTTGAAAGGCTGAGAATGTTTTCCACTACATCAGCATCCTTGATGACTTCAAATGTGTCATTGGGATGCATGTCATTCATGAGTGCATTTGGATTCAGTGGTCATTTATGAGTCATTATAAATCCAACTTTTATTTTGTCAAGTTCTGTCAAATCTCTTTTCATTGCTTTTTTGCCTAACATTGCAATTTTTTTCCTCCTCACTTCAATGTTTGGAAACCTTGATTAAATTTTTGCACATTTTGATTTAAAGTAAGATTTAAAAGGTGAAAAGACACTCACATGATCCAATGACTATAGCTTATGTGAGGTATGTGACAGAAATGTTAAAAAATATACACCAATTTTTCTTGCTTCTTGGATGGTTTTGAGTGCTACATGGATTCCATGCCCATCAAAAATCAGCAAAAGCCTATTGGTGGGTGAGACAGTGCCTGGAACTGAGTTTTCAAAGTGGGTCAACTAATCTATAAACAAGTCTTTAGTCATCCATGCATGGGGTGGGCTGACATGCAAGAATTTGGTTTGTAGCCTTTGATGTAATTATCTATGTTTGTATTCCCCTTGAACAAGTAGAATCCTTAAATTCTTTTTCTAGCAGCATTGACATAACATATAATGGATATCAATTCACAACTCTTTGGAATAATGTAAGAGACATTCCTACAACCTTTTCAGGCTAGCACCTTCATTGACCCATTTATGCCAACCTAGATGTTAGTTTCATCACAATTCCATACGTGATGAGGACCATATGATAGTTCTTTGTACATTGTAGACAATGTATTATATAAATTTGCTACAACATCATCTCTAGGATTTAATGCCCTATCTTTTTCTAGGCCTTCAACTTTTCACAATACAAATTTAGAATGTTTGTTCTTGAAACCTATCTACCAAGACTTTCTAGGGAACCCATTAGTGAAAGGGTTTGGCCTATTTTGAAAAGTTTGGGTAACCTTGGCCTTAATATTGACTATCTTAAAACCATGCTCGAAATCAACCATTTTCTTGCACCATTCCACAATAAGATGTTCTTCCTCTTCAGCGAGGACTGTTGGCGAACTTTTCTTGGAAGTTGGTGTTAGTACCCCTAGCCACTTAGATAGTGTGGATGTTGAAATTTTCCACTTTTGGAAGTGAACCAAATCTTTTAGGGTGTAGAATGATATGACTCTCTTTTTCTCAATTACGGTCTTTCATATAATGGAAAGATATACAATTTGTTTGAAAACACATTGTGATATGCAAAAATACTAAGAAATGAATGCAAAACTAAACAGAACTAGATGAAATTGGAACTATGCATCTAAGATCTAGATGGAGACTAGAAATGACATTTCAAATGTTGCTGATCTTGATTTTTAGGCCTGGTGGGACTCATTTGCCATTCTAGGTGAATAAGTCTGAGTCCTGTAAAACTATTCTAGAGCTTCTTTCAAACAAATGGGTGTCTAAAAATGAAAAAAACCAAAAGCAAGTCTAAAATTGGGACTCATTTTCCACCCATGGTGAATGATTCCACTTTTTAAATTTCAAATATTCAAGGGCAAAAATAGGAGCTTTTGGTTTGCACTTTCTGCTTGTTCAAGTGTCTAGTTCTAAAACTATCAGATTCGAGCTTGAAAATGAATTTTTATGGGTATTTTGACTTATCCAATGAAGAGATGACTTGAAAAAAAATTAATGCAATCTTCAATTATTTCCAAGCCTCCAAGATGCCTAAATCTATAAACACACAAGACAAGAGAGAGAAATGTTTAATGTTAGGGCATAGGGGTTTTCCTTGGTCAAAACCCTTTGTAGATAATTAAACCAAAATGATGAAAGAATATAATGAAGCATGTAACAATGGATTGAATACCTTTCCTTGATGTTTGATCTTGAATTTTTTTAGCAATGAAGGAACATTTTTCCCTTGAATGTCTAAAGATTGTTATCTTAATGACTTGAAATGATGAAACCCTAACTTGATTAACTTGAGATGGAAGAATGGTGGATGAATAATGAAGAATGGTTATGATTTAGGGTTTAAATACTTTATTTTATAGGAAATTCACCTTATTTTCCTATAAATTGGATCTCCAAGGCCATGAAGAAAAATTAGACATAAATGCCAAAAATTTCCTACTCAAAAGTCAAAAATGGCCCAAATGGGACTCATTCACCACCTTGGGAAAATTAGTCCCACATGGTAGGGAATCATTCACCATAGATGGTGAATTAGTCCCAAAGGGGTCCATTTTCTAGTTGGGTTGTTAGGGAATGCATAAATTAGGTTTATATGATGACTTTGTGAGTTATTTCATCAAATTATGCCTCAAGATGCACAATATGGGGTAATAGGGGCCTATTAATGATAATGTGAAGGTCAACTAGGGCTTGGGACACAAAATTCAATGTGAAAAGTGTGATTAATTACACTTTACAAAACTAAAATAAGGTCTACATAGCCTATAAAGGCACAAGAACCAATGTGAATGTGTACTTAGAGACATTACAACACTAGATTAAAGTCAAGTTTAATTCAAATTCCTTCTAGATTGATGTGATAATGCAATTAAATAAATTTTATAATGTTGAATTAAGGAAAAATGGGTTTATTAAGTCTAGAAAAGTGTGAAAGTATTTTACAATACCTTTACAAGACATCTTTAAATTCCTTTTATTCAATTTGAAAGGGTCCAAGACCCAGTGTGGATGTGAAAAACACCTCACAAGACTAATGAAGGCCTCATTAAGTCCATTTTATCATAAATTATTTTTGAATTCAAGCAAGTTCATTTTCTATGGTACATTTAGCCCCCACTTTATTGAGATGATGAACTTGCTTCAAACTCACACTAAAGTAGACATTCAAGAGAGATCCAAGTGTATAGATGTAGATGACAAAGGATGACAAAGATCAAAGAGGCAGTCAAGCCCTCACAATCCAATATCCTAAGTCAAATCATCAAGACACACAATCATGTAATGGAAATAACTAAAGGAAAGAAAAATGTGGTGGAAATGATGTGCTCACTCTGGGCCAATAGAACATCAGGTCGTCTGCAGGGTGAGATATCCCAAAGAAGTGGTTTAGTGAGGAATTCATGCCAGTGTGTTGGCTTCCCATTGTATAATGAGAAAGTGATGCCAGTGTGTCAGCTTCCCATTATACTAACCATACCAAAGTTATGCTCTTGATAAGTTTGATAACACACCACAATGTAAATACTTTTGTAAATGTTTTTGAATATGTAAAGAATTTTGATAAATGGGATTTTTCTTTGTTTAGGTAAGGTCTTATTCTTAGGGAGAATTGTGCTTAATGTCCTGAAGAGAGGACAAGTCAAGATTTCAAACCATTCTCCATGGGATTCCTCATTCGCATTAGACCACTTCAGTTGATCATTATTCCCTTGCCAGATCATTATCCATGGGATGCCTCATTCACATCAGGTCACTTTAGTTGATCGTACACTCTTGGAAGGCATCAAACCCAATGAAACCACCAAGGAGAGGATATGTCTCAAGAAAAATTAAATCACACCATGAAATTTGCAAAAGATTTTGTCTATGTATTCCCCCACTTTGAAGCAGTTGCGAACACCAGTACTGTGAGGAATTCCTTTAAAGTAGGAGAACATGAGAGCTTACTCAAAAATCCCTATTCCAAGTCATGTTTTTGATAAGTTGTGTCATTAAGAAAGGGAGTATGTCACATGTGAGTCAATCTTAAGACATGTCATCCATATCCCAAGCTTGTTATATTTTCATGAAAGGTTAATGACTAGCCAAGAGAGACAACGACAAGTGATAAATGGGGATAATGCTTCATAACTCTTTGCCCACAATTAGTGCAGGGCAAGGGTGAGCTTGGAATGGATGATGGTATGTCGCCCCTTGTGATGGATGCAAAACATGAAATAGTGAGTATGCTATTATCCTACAACTATTACATGGCAAGGACCAACAACTAATCTTATTTATTTTGACAAGTAAGAAAATTTTTAGCTTGATTGGATTTGATTGTATATACTTTTTTATATATGTGAGCAATGTCACTGTAATTTTGTTGATATGAAATGTTATTATTAGGTGGGTAAAGGATGAGTTTGGGTTGATTTTGAGTATGTTACTTAGGTAACTTGATGAGTAAATATTTAGAGGATTCTTAGGATAACCCATGGGGTATGTATGTGGTTTGTTGATCAAGGGGGATCTAATGGACACTTGCAAATTCATAACCTCGGTGGTCTTTGGTTTGATGTATCCATAAGGAAAAAATATCATTTTCTTGCACCATAATAGGCACCCTAGGAGGAGAGTGGTTAGGAGAACGAAAATTCAAATGTTCTTGACATTCGAGGATTTTTTCTTCTTCATCGCAAGTAATGGAGCTACTACTAGTTGAATTGTCTTGCTCTATCATGTTTTCCCACATAAGATTCTCATGATTCTCAGTGATTGGATCTCGTAAAACCATAATATCATCTTCAATAGGAGGGATATTAGGAGAGGAGAAATTTTTTTTTTGTCCATAATCTCATTGTCTTGTGCCATAACATCCATGAGTATGTGCAGGATCATCATGGAAAAAACAGTATAAGAGGCAAAAAAAAAAAAAAATGAGTTAGACAACTTGATGTAAAAATTTGAATAAGTTATCTATATTATTTCAAAAAATCTAGGAATAGAATCTATAGAAAATTGAATGTAGTTTCTCAAGTACTAGGTTTATTTTAAAAAAAATAATCTATTTGGTGAAAATTTGATATTTCAATGCAGTAGTACTTAAATTTTAGGGAAAAAATAAGTAGGTGTTTGTCTGACCACCCTTAGCACAATAAAATGATAATATTTTTTATAAGATTTTATATAAGTAGAGGACTCATGTCCCGATTTGATGCATATTTTTTTGTAATTTTTTTCCAAGTAAATAATTAATTATAAATTTTTTATTACAACTTTTAAAAATATTAAAACGTGTATGTCCAACCACCCGAACTTGGTCAAAACTTCATGAAATTCACTTTTTTTTAATCCTATAGTATGCGAAGCATAGAATGTGACACATGTTTTGGATTCAAAAAATGTGATACCATTTGAAATCTATAGATGTTTTTCAATCAACCTATCAATCAGGACTTTAGTTGTAATTCAAATAGAAAATGAATAATAATTATTTATTAAATTCAAAGTGGGTATGTGCAAGATCATGATGGGCCAAAAAGTGGCAATATGATGGGTATGTGGCTAACGAATTTTCCTTTACCCAAAATTGATGAAATGAAAAGGGTTTTTAAAGGAGACTCTCAAATTTCCACCAATATAAATTATGCCTTAATTTGATTTTAATAAGTAATTATTATTCAATTTTCTATTTCAATTACGACTAAAGTCCTGATTTATAGGCTGATTGAAAAACATCTATAGCTTTCAAATGGTATCACACTTTTTGAATCCAAAACATGCATCACATTCTATGCTTTGCATACTATAGGATTAAAAAAAAAAATCATGAAGTTTTGACCAAGTTCAGGTCGTCAGACATACGTGTTTTTTATATTTTTAAAAGTTGTAATAAAAAATTTATAATTAATTATTTACTTGGAAAAAAATTACAAAAAAATATGCATCAAATCGGGACATGAGTCCTCTACTTAGATAAAATCTTATAAAAAATATTATCATTTTATTGTGCTAAGGGTGGTTAGACAAACACCTACTTATTTTTTCCCTAAAATTTAAGTACCACTGCATTGAAATTTCAAATTTTGACCAAATAGATTTTAAAAAAAAAAACCTAGTACTTGAGAAACTAAATTCAATTTTCTACAGATTCTATTCTTACATATTTTTGAAATAATGTAGATAACTTATTCCAATTTTTACATCAAGTTGTCTAATTATTTTTTTTGAATTTTTTGCCTCTTAAGGGCTTGTTTTTTCCATGATGATCCTGCACATACTCATGGATGTTATGGCACAAAACAATGAGATTATGGAAAAAAATAAAATTTTCTCCTCTCCTAATATCCCTCCTATTGAAGATGATATTATGGTTTTACAAGATCCAATCGTTGAGAATCATGAGAATCTTATGTGGGAAAACATCATAGAGCAAGAAAAATCAACTATTAGTAGCTCTGTTACTTGCGATGAAGAAGAACAAATCCTTGAATGTCAAGAACATTTGGATTGTCATTCTCCTAACCACTCTCCTCCTAGGGTGCCTATTATGGTGTAAGAAAATGATATTTTTTCCTTATGGATACATCAAACCAAGACCACTGAGGTTATGAATTTGCAAGTGTCCATTAGATCCCCCTTGATCAACAAACCACATACATACCCCATGGGTTATCCTAAGAATCCTCTAAATATTTACCCATCATTACATAAGTAACATACTCAAAATCAACCCAAACTCATCCTTTACCCACCTAACAATAACATTTCATATCAACAAAATTACAGTGACATTGCTCACATATATAACAAAGTATATACAATCAAATCCAATCAAGCTAAAAATTTTCTTACTTGTAAAAATACATAAGATTAGTTGCTGGTCCTTGCCATGTAATAGTTGTAGGATAATATCATACTCACTATTTCATGTTTTGCATCCATCGCAAGGGGCGACATACCATCATCCATGCTTTGCATACTATAGGATTCTATTCTTACATATTTTTGAAATAATATAGCTAACATATGTAAATTTAGAAACTCAAAATGCAATGTAAAAGGCTGAAATGATATGTAATTTTTAGATAATAATTGACCAATTATGCTATGCAATAATATGAGAATGCAAATGTGAAATTTAAACCATGCATGAAATGAGCTAATTTAAGCTAAATCTAATGAAATACATGTTACAAAAATGTAGCCAACTTATATAGCGAGGAAATGGAACCAAATAGAAGCCTAAAAACATGGATTTTAGCTCTATAAAAAGGAGTTTTTTTGGGTGAAAAGGGAGTGATTTTCCCAAGGTGGTGAATTAGTCCAAGTATGGACTTTTTTCAAAATTTTCAAAAAGGTTTGGTTGATTTTTTATGTTTTTTGAGTTCTATGATGCATACCTAAGTTAAAATGCAAAATTTTAGAAAATTTAAATGAATTTAGATGCCAACATTGCAACCTAAATGCACTTTTTATGAATGCAAATTTGAAACCTAGCATGTCGATTAACTAATGCAAGTTCCCTAATGCAAATTCAATGCAAGCATAAATCTATGATGAAAAAATAATAATTAGAAAAGAAAAGTATTCAAAAATCAAGTTCACCAAAATGAACAGAGGATTTTAGGGTGTAGAATGCTATGACTCTCTTTTGCTCACTTAGGGTCTTTCACCTAATGGAAACAGATAGATCCTACACAAAAAATCTAGGTGGTTCACTCAATGTAATGTATGTATGATTATTTTATGACTAAATTCAATTATCTAAATGTAGAAAACTAATTAAATCTATTGATTATTGAAGGGAAACTAAAGAAATTCAACTTGTTTGAAAACACATTGTGATATGTAGAAATACCTAGAAATGAATGTAAAAATGAATTGAAATAGATGAAATTGGAAGTGTGCACCTGAGATCTATATGGAGACTAGAAATGACATATGAAATGTTGTTGATCCTAATTTTTAGGCCTGATGGGACTCATTAGCCATTTTGGGCGAATTAGTCCTAGTTCTGTAAAACTATTCTAGAGCTCATTTTACACAAATGGGTATCTAAAAATGCAAAAGACCAAAAACATGCCTGGAAGTGGGACTCATTCACCACCCAAGAATTTATGAATATTCAAATGTTGAAACAAGAGCTTTCGGTTTGCACTTTCTACTTCTTCAGATGTCTGATTTTTAAATTATCAGATTCGAGGCTTGAAAATGACTTTTTATAGGTAATTTGACTTATCCAATGAAGAGATGACTTGGACAACTTTTCAATACAATCTTCAATGATTTCCAAGCCTCAAAGATTCCTAAATTTGAAAATAGACAAGACAAGAGAGAGAAATGTTGAATGTTAGGGCATGGGAGTTTGTCTTGGTCAAACCCCTTTGTAGGTAATTACAACAAAATGATGAAAGAATATAATTTCAAAGCATGCAATAATTCATTCAATACCTTTCCATGATGATTGATCTTGAATTTATGCAGTAATGGAGAAATATTTTTCCCTTGAATGTTTGAAAATTACTATCTTAATGACTTGAAATGATGAAACACTAACTTGCTTGACCTAAGATGGAAGAATGATGGATGAATAAGGAAGAATGGTTATGATTTATGGTTTAGAGACTTGATTTTATAGGAAATTCACCTTATTTTCCTATAAATTGGATCCCCAAGGTTGACATGAAGAAAAATTAAACTTAATTCCAAAATTTCCCACTCAAAAGTAAAAATGGCTGGTAAGTTATTCACCACCGCCAGATGAGTTTCCACTGGAACTCATTACTAGAAAATAATAGGTGAGTGATCCTAGAGATATGGCTTTTCCGACTGGAACATTTTGGGAGATATAAATTAGAGTTTTATATGATGATTTTTGTCGAGTTATTTCATCAAATTATGTCTTCGAGATACGAGTGATGCTTGGGGTAATAGGGGGCCTATTAGTGATGATGTGAAGAGTCAAAATTTAGGGCTTGAGAGCACATAATTCCAATGTGAAAGTGTGAGATTAATTACACACTTTACAACACTAAAATAGGAGTCCACGGCCTAAAAGGAACAAGAACCGGCTTAGCAGATAATACGGGAACACATTACAACACTAAGACCAGAAGTCGTTTAAGTTTCTGAAGCCTTCTAAGATTGATGCAAATACAATTAAATATATTTATAATATTTGGAAATTAGGAAAAATGGAGTTTAATAAGTCTAGAAGGTTATTTCAAAACATTTTAAGAACGCACAAGACATCATTAAATATTTTATTTAGTTTGCAAGGTCCAAGACCTAATTAATGGATGTGAAAGCTTATCTCATAGAAGATTGCATCAAGGCGCATTAGAATCCATTTTATAATCAATTATTTGCCCAATTCAAAGCGGAACCTTTTTCTACGTACAGAGAGTACAATGACATCATTTCTCCTGCTTGCGTCATAGGGGGTACCCTTTTCATAATGGCACCGGAACCATAGCTCCATTTTTTGTACTACTTTATGCAATATGTGGCCCAATTGTAGAACCTCGTTTTAAATTTTTAAGTGAAACCTCCTACTGGCTAGCGGGAGAGTCGCCTACATAAGGCTATTTCATTTGCATGAGTAAATAACATATAGGCTGTTTTTACAGTTAATGTAGATTCCACCCACTATTTACCTGTATACACATAATAAGTATAATAAAAAAAAGTGATGTTTGAACAGTTATCTTTATATGTATGAAGACAGTGATGCTTGAACAGAAGAATAATAAGTTTGTAATGGAGAACATATGACAATAAGATAACCAAAGTGAATGATAATGTAGAACCTATGAAAAAGAAATGTTAAACAATAAAACACAAATGCTTGAATAGTTATCTTTATATGTACAAGGACAACGATTCTTGAACAAGAGATTAATTAGTTTTTGTATGTGTTTTCTTTTTAATTTGTTGCATTTAAATTCAAATTTTCCCTTTGTTTACATTCTAGAAAATGTGGAAAAGGTGGGTCCCATCATTAAATAGGGTTCGCTTGAAGGGGGGTTTGAGCAAACCCCTTTTGGGTTAGAGTGAATCCCCCCTTCATGCAAACCCCCCAAAACCCAAAAAATTATTCATAGGGGCATATTTTGCAATTTTCCTTCCTCAACAGAATTGTAAACCAATTTTGTGGCATCACCCCTATGAGAATAAGATATCCAAAGTGAATGATAATGCAAAAGCTATGAGAATAAGATAACTAGAGTGAATGACAATGTAGAATCTATGGAAATAAGATAACCATAGTGAATGATAATGAAAAACCTATGAAACAAAAATGTTAAACTATGATTGTAATATTTTCAATATAAACAATAATGTAGAACCTATGAGAATAAGATAAACCAAGTGAATGATAATGCAAAAACTATGAGAATAAGCTAACCCGAGTGAATGATAATGTAGAACCTATGAAACATAAATGCTAAACTATGACTGTAATATTTGCAATATAAACCCTACTGAAAATTAAATACTAAACTATGACTGTAATATTTCAAATATAAACCCTAGGGAAATAAAAATGATATACTATGATTATAATATTTGCAATATAAACCCTAGGGAAACATAAATGGTAAACTGTGACTGTAATATTTGCAATATAAACCCCAGGGAAATAGAAGTGGTAAACTATGACTATAATATTTGCAATATAAACCCTAGGGAATACATATGCTAACATATGGCTGTAATATTTGCAATATAATCTCTAAGGAAATAGAAATGATAAACTATGACTGTAATATTTGCAGTATAAACCCTGATAAACGCATATGCTAACCTATGACTGTAATAATTGCAATAACAACCCTAGGGAAACACAAATGCTAACTTGTGATTGTAATATTTGCAATATAAACCCTAAGGAAACATAAATAAAAACTTATGCGTGTAATGGTTGTAGTGAAGATCAATATAAAGCTTACAAATGGAAAACAATAATGGTTGTAATAACTTGAACAATATAAAGCTCATGAATGGAAGACTCTCAAAGGAATACCTAGAACAATATGAAATCTGGTGGATTGGAATCTAAGCTGCTACCTCTTGTTCTTGTTAAGTCAGTCAATTATGTGCTTGTCACTCCTCCTTTTCTTGTTGCTCACTACAAAATAAGTGAACACTTGAAGGTTTTCATGGCTATTTGAATTAGGAATTATTTGAATCTAATTGATACTTTTTTGGTGTGACAAATCAAATCTCTATCCTATTTTGAATTTGAATTTCGGGTGATACGAATTGCAGATGGGTTTGCATTTTGGTCAAAGATGGGACACATGGGTTTGAATTGTATTGACTTGGCACCTTTATTTTGTTGCATTGTAGTTGTGATTAATGTGTAAGTGGCGTCTGGATTGGTGAGACAATTGCATTCGAATGTTTATCGAGAAGGGTGCAAACTTTAATGTTTTGATTGTTTTATTTCCAAGTTGGATTGCTACGGTGTTCTGTCACATACAAGTTATAAACACTTCATCTTGTTTGACTACCAGTGTGTACTTGTTTTGTTGACAAACATATATGATTACGTGTGCATTTAATATCTGATTTGTATTTGATCTCATCATAATTATTTATGCAAGTCCTTTTTCTTAAATTGTGGAGGAACGGTGTATAAGTGTGGGCCCCAATGAGCGCACGTCCTATCACACGTCGCACGTTTCGGCTCCTCTCACCTATCCTCAATACTTTGATGGACTTCTATAACCCGTTTCAAAGCCCTCTTTTTGGCTTTACACCTGCTCGTTGCATCTCCTTGCATGTTTCGGAGGCCTTTTTAACAAATTCATTTTGTGAATCTCAAGCAACCTTCGCAGTCGACAAGACCACAGTTCTTATTGATGCATTTCTTCGAAAAATCCTGAAAGCTTCCTCTAGAAATCCATTTTGTGCAAATCATGCAATCATCGCATTCCACGAAACCACCTTTCGTTGAGGCATTTCATTAAAAAACCCTCGTCGACAACACCCTGTTGAGCGTAACCTCAAATGAGATGGCATTTGTGGCATGTGGTGGTTCCTGGTTTCAGCATCAGGAACATAATCTCACCAACATACTAGAACTTAGCATTGTTTCAAGGAGCATTCATTTTGAAAGGAAACAAACAGTGAATCTCCAGAGAAGGACCATGATGTCCTTTTTCTAGAGTAAAGGAAGAGTTGTGAGCTCCTACAATCTCAACTCATTTCTGCTATCACCATCAATACAACCCACGACTACGTGCAGTTTCGCTTTACAACACAATTATGAAGATCGGATTACATTTAGTTGCATGACAAACTACATAACCTGGCCGAAATGGTTTAGTCGCTGGAGTAACCACCTAACCTGGCCGAAACGGTAAAATATCGATGCTTTTACCTCTGCCTAATGTTTTTTCTTCTTGTTGAGGCGCAGGTTAGCTGGTGAGATATGCCTTGCATCTTATCCACAAAAGGCCTCTCTCTCTTTAATATCTGCATTGCCATGCCTGCAACAGCAGAAGCCCATCCTCCCTTTACAGCAAATTCACATCCCCTCCGTCAGAGCGCACATACCCGTGCCATTCTTAATTGTCCTTGTTGAATTAAAAGCCACAGAGGGGTCCCATTCCACCATCTAAGGCGTTGCAGGTGACGCTTAAGTTGCCCATGCGTACTATAAAGCTCTCCATCGTCCTTTCAGGAACCCCGTTTAATCTATTTAATTTGTTTAGTTTTCTCATGTCAGGGTAGAAGCACCAGACGCGTGGATATGACAATTTGTTCTAGAGACTCGAGCTCTAAATGCATATACATAGCTACAGTGGAATTGACTTCCCATTGGCGATACCAAGGCATTTGGTGTTGAGCCAACGAATCACATTATATCCCTTGCTAGCGGCCTCCCTCCTTTCCAAGGTTCAAGATTTCTCCGGAGATGGCTTTTCATTGAATTATAGGGCAGGCCATTTGACAGGCGAGAACCTAGAGTTGGCAGAGGCATTTATACTTGTGGAATAAATTTTGCTACATTTGAGGGGATTCCAAAGATTCACATGTTTGTATTATTGGATGGTCTAATGCATAGAGGTATTACACCATCAATCTTCAATTTTCAAAATATATAGTTTAAAATTACAAATCATACATAATGTTAGAATAAATTGAGAATGCAAAGTCTTATGTTTGAGATTCTATTCTCTAACAAAATAGGGATCAAAACAAAAATTTAGACACCCATACTAAGAAAAAAGCACTATTGCTAAGGTATAATGTCTACAAATATTCCACAATCTTATCTATTTGACATTCATTACTTAATGGGATGGATTCATCGATTTTTATTTATTTTTCTTGTATTCAATTATTAAAAATTAACAATACCAAACTCATTATTAATCTACATTAGATTTACTTATGTGTATATATTTTACTAGATGAGTTTAGACTAAATTTTAATAAATCATATTTTTTAATTTTTTTAATTATATTTTACTGTTAAATTTTATTTTTTTTGTTATATTTAATATGAAACTTTCACACAAATATATAAATAAAATATACCATTTTAAACTTTTATACATGAAAATATACTTTATTTCATATCACTATTTTTTTTAAATTATGTAAAATTATTTTTTATAATTTATTGAAAATATATGTTATCACTAAAATATTAAATAATTACATTGTATAAATACTTTACAATTCAAATGATATATGAACCTATATATAATTTATTTATTTTAAACAAATTCTAGTTGAAACATTTTTAGTACTAGAAGAGCATGGTCAATTCCTAACTGCACCACGTTGAGCTCTCTCCTCTACTCATAAAGATATACCTTCTAACCTAACAAGAAGATGCTTTTCTTCAGCGAAAACATGAAAGCGTTTTGTGGCACAGGAAGTTAGTTGTGTCGACATAAATAGTGATATAATGAATCCACACATTGTACCTAGAGTCCCGTCTCATTTATTAGAATTTGCAGATGAAGAATGAATGGGACATTTTTAACACGAGAAACCAGAAGCTCTTTATAATCTGTTTATTGTATGTAAGTACTTTGCATTTTTAAATTACCCACGGAATTTCGGGCTGTTTTTTTATTGAATCAAAGGAAAAAAATACAATCAGAAGGCTGTCAGAAGGAGAAAATTCATAGCAATCCAAAACAAATTGGACTAACTAATATGGCTGCATAATCAAATCAGCATCATGACTGAACATAGCTACATATAACAATTTACATCAACAATGAACAAGGATAACATTGGCCATTTCAAACTCTAAATTTTAACATAGACTGTAGTTGTTTGAAATATCTTACATCATCTTTGTGTATCTGTAATTTTTGACATTTAATCTTGTCCAAGTGATCGCTGACTTAGCATTTCTGTTTTGAGATAAACATTGTGATTTGTTACCATGATTATTTTAAGATTCACTAAAGTATATCAAATAACGTTTAGCCGTAACTTCTGTACGGACGGTGCACATGCAATCCAAGTCCTCTCGAGCTCCCAGCAATGTATCGTCTAGCAAGCTCGGATGGTTGTAAACTCTAAACGGATATTTTCTCAGATGGAGTCGCTCGCCATTAGTTACAAGATATTGCTTAAATGTCCCACCAAACTTCCATTTTACATTGGGAACAATCAAAATAGAATTTATTAGTTTTAATAGTTGTAAGCCTTCAATAGATACTTTCTCAGATGGAGTCGCCCGCTGTTTCCTTAGTCTCTGATATTCGAGTGGAAAGGAAGAATCTTTCAGTAATACGTTCTGAAAAGAGAAGAGAGAGATACCCACTATTCTTGAGCAATCTTGATCAAAAACTTGCGGGTTACGTCATAAAATTTGTGCATTTCTTTTCGGGTAATCAGGAAATAGCCTTTGATTCCATAATGTATCTGCACACGGAGGCGGTCAGTAGGATTTTCATTTTTTATGATTTCATATCCGGGAGGCTCACGTTCAATTCAGAGCAACGGCGGTTTGAGATGGACTGTAATGCCGCAGGAGTTCCTTTCGCCGTTTGCGCAAGTGAATAGACTTTGGAAGAGATGGGAGACATTACATATCCAAATCCTGCCTTCACACAGCTTTGTTTACTACCGGGATCTACAAATCAAATACCAGGAGATGAGCCGCTCGTGTCGTTTCAGGTAATGTATCGATAATATATACACAAAAATTTAAGTCTTGAAACATGTATACTGCACTGTACATCTACATTTGCTTTTATAATATAGGTTATATAAACTTTTCGTCTCAGATCAGCCGACCATCTATCACAAGGGATGGTATTAGATTATTGATGAGACTACTTTTGGCGAGTACAGTGCACTTAAATTGATTTTGTCGATTCAGTACAATAACGGAAATAGTAACAGTTTAACATTGACGTAGTGCAGGTAACTCAGTTCAGTACTGCAGACTTAAATTGATTATGCCCATTCAGTAAAAAAACGAAAAACGTAATCGTTTAACACTGACGTAGTGCAGGTAACTCAGTTCAGATGCGGTGGCTTCGCTGTGGGAACTGTTGTAAATCACGGTCTTATGGATGGATTTGCATTGCAGGAGTTTGCAAAGAACTTCACCCACCTGGCTAGAAAGGGAGATGTTGCATTCCTTCCTGTAACTGTTAGATATTTAGTTTATATATTATGTTGATATTTAATAGATTTTTGTGCAATAAACAAGTTATATTTTTGCATATATGAGGAGGGGTATTATAATGATCACTCATTTATGTCTTATTTTGAATTGATGAATACTTGTCCAAGTCACATGGTCTTCCTTCATACAATGTTAGGTTATGCATAAATAAAGATTCATTAAATCGGCACGTGGATCATTCTATATGGTATGATGACATTATAAACCTTTGTAAATAAATTTAACAAGATGATTATGATAGGTCAAGTCATGCAACATTTCATGTAAAATCCTTTTTACTTGCTAATTATCAACAGCTAGACAATGACATCCAATAAATTAGTGAGTTTAGATTGTACCTATGCAATATATATTTATAATAATTTTATTCATCTTTATTGCTCTACATTTTGTTTGCCACTTTGGTCAAAGTTTTCGTTGTACTCTTTTCTCACCCTAATTCACATGATGATGAGATTAATTATATATGGTCTATCATAATCCATCTTTTAATACAAAATTTAGTTATTGATAAGGCTTATGCATCTTTCATACCTTATGAACACATTATTTGAATTTTATTAGACACACTCAATAAATGCTAGAAATAGCACTAGACATCAATTTACCACCTCCTCTTCTATCAAAAAATGCACTTCATTTTCCCTATGCACATCAATTTACATATAAGATAGAGGATTATGACATCATTGAAAAACTCGAAAGCACTCAAGCTAAAATGTCTTTGTAGGACATAGTTTCTACATCACCATTTTATAGAAATATATATGCAAAAGGTCTTATAGTAAAATTAAGTTAGATTTGGCATTAAACCTCAATTAGTAATAAATTTTAGAGTCAATAGATTACAAGAAAATTTAGGATGTATTGTTTAATGGAAAAAAAATCCACCTAAGAATGTAGTCAAGGAATCATTACCTTTAGATTTCATAGTTGAATTTGGCTTAATGATCATTAACTGATTTTTAGTTGAGAATATATATATCCTTTATATGTGCACTAAATTTAAAATAATAGGAATTTGAAATGTTATGTACATAAGCATCAAATATTATTTGTGGACGTCAAATTCTGCATTTGCTCAAAACACACATTAGTATTGCCATTTAAAACAAAACAAAATAAGAACATCCCTATGAAATAATGAAACATGTTAATCATGCAATGAAAGGAATCAAGGAAACTAAACAATGCATATAAAAAATATGATCCAACTTTATCTCATAGTGGATTTGTGCTTCTATGGAAAGAAGCCTTCCCAATCCTTTGCTAAGCTCCATGATATGAAAATGCTATGAAGATGGAGTGGACAAAATCAGTTCTCAATTGAAGAGAGTGACTTTACATAAGATTCTGGAGGAGTAAAACAATAGAGGATGATCTCTATTTAAAGATTCTCAAGTTGAAAGAATGCTTGTGAGAGAGCAATGTAGGATAAAGATTTGGCCAATGAGATGAAGCCACTTGTCAACTTGTGAGTGGTTGAGGAATGTGCAAGTTTTGGTTAATGTGCCAAAGAGGAGGAGATTTCAAATTTGAATTTGAGAGTTAAATGTTGAGTTTGACTTGTGCAAGAAACATGTAAGAGCCATGTAAGAGCTCATAAATGCTTTGTTGGATGTACATGTCCACTTGTTTTTTTGAATTCAAACTTGAGGGAATATTCCTCAAAGATGCCATGTTGATGGAAAATGTTGAATTTATAAATGAATTAAAATGATTTATTAGTGCAATTGGGAAAAGCTAGAGGATGTGGTGGGTGGTTAGATCAGGTTAATCAGGATTAGATTAGCTTAGATGATGATTAGATGCTTTGATCCATTTGACTTGATTTCTTTGATTTATTTAAATAAAAAAGGGATGGAATATGCATTTGGATTTCAATTAAATAAAGTTTGGCTTATTTAATTAAAAGGTTGATGTGAGACTTAAATTAAATAAATTTGATTTATTTAATTTAAATGAATAACCTTAGGAATAAATTAAATAGACCTGATTTACTTGGTGAATAGATTTGATGAGCTTGATTAATTTAATGAGTGGATGAATATAAACTAAGTGCATAATGCTAATTTCACATGTCTACATTTTCCCCTCGTTGAAGCAATGTACTTGCTGCATTGGTTCAAAGAATAAACTTTCCGCAATCAAAATTCAAAAAAAAATTGATTTTTTTGGATGCCCCAGCAGAAAGAAGTACACTAGTACATTGCCCCCTCAAGAGATTGAGCGAGAAGATTCTATTTGAGGGTTGATCTCATGATAAAGAAGTTCAAAATGGATGGTATGGATGATTGCGATGAAGATGCAAATGAGATGGTTTTAAGATGCTTAGAATAACCAATCTATATTATCCTAAACAACTTAAATGATGATATGATGTGATGATGGATGATGCGATAATGTCTAATGAATATTTTATGCAAAAACATGATTTTATGAGATGCTTAGACTAATAGATCTATATTATGATGATGAACATGCATGTGAGATGATATGTTGAATGCTAATGATTTGTGGATGTAGGATGGATGCACTAGTGATGATGATTAATTATTCATGACGTGATGTTAGTGCAGCAAAGAAAAAAATAGGAATGATATGATGACAAGAGGATTCAACAAGTCCATGATCTAACAAAACTTTATTAGAGATGATGATGATGAGAGATGATGATGATTTGCTTATCAAGCATTGGGATTTTAAAAGGGCTACTTACCTTATGTTTGATTACACATGTAGATACGATGCATCAAGGTATAAAGAACCAGGATGGCATTGTACCTAGTGCGATGGACTTTGACTCGACATACAAATAGGAGTATTCTTGTTCACACTTGACATATGGAAACCTTGCTAGGACGTACCTAACAAAGCAAGTATTCACCAAGTTATTTTTCAAGAACGTCCAACAAGCACAACAGACAAAAGGATAATGATCATTGCCCCATTCCTATCTCTCTAAATCCATTTGTTTCGACATCATTGAGAGGTCATTGGAATGAGCACAATAAGATAAATCAAAAGAAAGATCAAGCACGCGAAACAAGTCAATGTTCTTCTACACTCACCAGAGGGATGTTTTGATAGGATAAGAATCCAAGTGATATCCAAAATGATGCCCATTGTCGTAATGATATATCCTAGGACATGCATTCTATAGGATGATGATGGCTTGATAAGTTGATTGACAAGATTTTGATATAAGGTCAATTGACATGTTTGTAAATGATCAATATTTTATTTTGTGTTTAAAGGTTTGTTGCTTCGATTTTAATTTTGCATTTGAAGTTTGCTTTTGCTGATTATTGTGGTTGTTTCTATTTTTTTGCCAAAGGATGAAGGTGACGATTAGTTTATTATGGATGATTGATTATTGTGGTGAAAGCGAAATGAGACAGATGGAATTTTTTGAATATTTGGATGTTTTTGACATTTTTGGAATGTTTGAAGTCGCTTTTGGTATCTTTTGAGATTTTACAAATGTTTTGATTTTTGATTTTTCAAATGTTTTGGGGTTTTATAAGATTTTTATGAATGGTTTTGGATTTTGTGATTTTTTTGAATGTTTTGGATTTGATGCTTTTTGAATGTTTTGATTTTAAAGTCTTTGGGGCTAATCAAGATTAGTCTTTACTATGCTTAAGCTCAAAGATGACGTGAAGTTCGATTCCAATGTTTTTAATGCTTTTCTAACTTTTTATTTGTTTTGGATTTTTTTTATTTTTCTCGATGTTTTGGATTTTTGCATGATTTTGACGATTGATATGGATGTCTCGATGATATCGCTCGGCTTGGGGATTTTGCTAAAACCAAGCTAAGGTTGACTGATCGAACCGATGGATTGATGATGATAACATTGTTGAGGATGCACAACAATGCAAGGATTGATTGATTAGGATTGATGATGATAACATTGTTGAGGATGCACAACAGTGCAAGGATTGATGATGATAACATTGTTGAGGATGCAACAAAATGTAAGGATAGTGTTAAGAACACAAGGATTGAGATGTTGATGGGATTGATGATGATACATTGCCGAGGATACACAACAATGCAAGGATAGTGTTAAGCAAACACAATGATATCCCCGAGATGATGATGAGTTGATTGAGCCAATTGATCAAGATTTTGAAGCTTGATTTGGAACAAAATTTGTTTGGATGATTTGATGTGACATTGAAGCATGCATTAGATGTGACAAATAGTCATTATTTGGATTGATGAAAGATGAAAGATGAAGATTGATAAGGAACATCTTTTTGTCAAAATATGCCATGGGCTAGTGATTCAAATTTTGGATTATAAATGCTTGACCAATTTGATTTCACATTTTTCAATGTTTGTATCGCCACATAAGTTGGAGGATATAGATCAAAATTTATTCTCAAAGCAAGATGTAAATATCTGCCCCTAGTGTCTAGCAATGTACATAATGTTATGGATAGATGCTTGGATAGGTGTATGGATGGATGGATATGGTAAGTACGCAAAGGATGACAAGGATTATCTTGTGATAAGATAAGGTGTTTGAATAGAGGAATGCTTCATTTGGATAGTGCCTCATGGCTCAGATAATGCTAGGTAGGGTAGAATCAATGAAAATGACCCATGTCAAGATGTTTATCATAAGCAAGCGTAAAGTGTGCACCAAACTTTGTCAAGATCAAGATAACTTGGACTATGGATGTAGATGAATGAAAATGTATTGGATAATTGGTTCATGGATGAATGGATTTATTATGGATAAGATGGAGGGAATGTTGGCTTTATTATGGATGGGATGAGATGCTTTCATCTAAACTAGCACATGTAGATGCTCGATTCTACTCATGATGCCTGTTTGCCAAGTTTTCATCATGGTCTTCCCCAAAGTAATCACCATGCTTTCACTAGAGGATGATTTTTTTTCTTTTACTATTTTCAATCCTTTTTGATTTTTTGGATTTTCATATTTTTTATTTTTGGTTTTTCCGAAGATTTTAAACTCATGTTGAACCACAAGGTGTTGTTGATGCTTCTATCATGATGTTCCATTGATAGCCTACTTGAAGAAGTTTCTTTGCTAAGATACATGCACTTGAATGCAATTTTTGGGATTCTTGATATGCTTTATTGATACTAGGGTTAACTCACTTTGTGTGCACATAGTGATAGAGTGCCTTTGGAATCCTTATGATGAAGGATCATCGCTAGTACATGGTCAATGTGAGAATTGTATATTATGCGTGGAGGCGTGGATGGAGTGTGTTTAGGGATATGAGATGGATTGGTTGACAGCTTGGAATGTTTTACTCTCCAAACTTGGGAAGATGAGCAATGATGGGTGGATACGAAAGTGTGCATGGAAGTAGGACCAACTGCTTGATACACTTTGTACGTTGCTTGAAAAGCTTGCTTTTTCTTTTGCAAACATATTTGATGGATACATTTCCCTTTTTTATTTTTCCATAGTTTCTTTTGATTGATGGAGTTTGACAGTGATGATGGTATTCTTTGGTATCCATGTGTATTTGATTTTGTCTATTGGCGTTTCAGCCTTCTTTCTTTGATAATGTTCTTCTTGCTTTGATTCATATCTTTCTTTTGATTTTGGTCCTAATTCCTGGATGGGGTGATGGGTGGATGAAGATTCATGACGTGGTTGGTTGTAGTATTAGCAATGGTTTCACCATAAAGATTCTTCATGCTCCCATGTTGACGCTACTTGAAACATAGTTTACCCCAAGATTGTGGTAGTAGTACCTTCATGCTTTGATTCTCCTCATTGTCTCCGAGCTCTTGTTTAGAATGCATTCTCTCATAAATAACCATTGTAGATGATGTTATTTCAATTTGCTACTCTACTAACTCTAGATATCCCATTTGGTCTGACTTGTTTCCTTGGGTGGATAATGTTAAATATCTTCGTATATAATGTCCTCAATCTGAATTTGAGATATATCTGATCCTGATGTTGACAAATTTGCTTGACCGTAGGAATCAATAACCTACTCTTTTGTGTAATGTTAGGAGTAAAGGAATCCTGTTCTCAATGAAGATCATCTACGTAACCATCCGCAAAAAGCATCTCATGGGTAGATGGAGGAATATGTGCTACATGGATATGATCATCTTGCATAGATAGGAGAGTGTCCATTAGATTATTGTAGTATCTTGAAGATACAAATTCTTAATCTTGAATGATTTCGAGTTGAGCCATCATGCTTTGATCAAGTTCTTTGACATGAGTCGGCCAGCAAGGATGGATTGCTTACAAATGGTTCTTGGATATCTTCATTAGGCATGGGAAGTGGCTTAATATCCTCTTGATCTTTGAGTGGACTTGGATCAAGTGTCAAGTTGAAGATTCCTTCAATATCAGAAATCATGAGGTCGAAGGATGTCAATATGTCTTGGAAAGGACCATTGCTAGACTTTGGTGAAAGATGTTGATCATACTTTGGAATAAATTCTTGAGATATGCCCTCTAACTCATAAGGAAATGTAGAGACATTTTCCATATGATCATTGGTCGATGCCTCGTTGGATGAGGTGAAAACATCTTTATTGATGGATAGATCTTGATCAATGTTTTCAAAAATTATGGTGGAGGGATTTCCAATGTCTTCAACGATAGGGTCAAATGATGTTGACATTTCTTGAATTGGATCATTGTTGGGTATTGTTGGTGGATTTTGTTCATGATTGAAAAGTGACTTTTGATGTATGTTCATTTGATCATTGGATGAAGTAGAAACAACTTCAAGGTGCTCAGTGATGGATTGATCTTGCTCTTTGTTCTCAACAGTTGTGGTGGAGAGATTTCCAATGCTATCATTGTCCCCAATAGTGATTATATTTTGATCAATCAAGTCTTGGATGAGTTTTTTGAGTCAAACACAATCTGATGTTATGTGTCCCTTTATTCTATGATAATCACAAAGGTGCTTCTCATTATACCCTGGCGGTTTTATGTCTAGTTCTTGATAGTTCACGTAAACGGGGATTTTGATGAGATTTTCTTTTACCAACTGTTGCAGGACTGATTCAATTGGTCTCCCAATTGGTGTGTATTTCGGCTTATTACCCTGTGAGACTTGTACTTTAAATTGACCTTGTGGTGATTGTTTTTGGAGAAGTGGCGAGTGATCTTCAAGATGTGGTGATTGATCCTCGAGACGTGGTGATTGGGTTTTTTGTTGATGTTGATTTGATATCTAACTTCTTGACATTGGAGATTTTGTTCTTGATGCGGTTGTGGACATAACTCAATGCTTTGATGACATGGATTAACCAATGGAAGAGTGTATTGATTTTGGAGTGAAGATATCTCTTGGCTCAATAATTCAATTAGTTTGGCATGTGGAGCAAGTTGTTCTAGTGAAATTTGATCTTGATTTTGAATTTGATTCCCTTGATTTGGCTTTTGTTCAAGCAGATTTGGGATGCATACTTGTGGTTTTTGAATGGGATTGTAAAAAATTTGATTTTGGACAATGTTCTAATTTGGGATGGTGTTTAGATTTGGCATTATCGGTTGAAATTGGACAGTGTCTTGATTTAGGTAACTTTGATTTTGCATGGTGTCACCTTGTCTTGGAGTCATTAACATCTTGTTTGGACTCTAAACAACATTTGTATGATTTGCAAACATATTTATCCCAAAGTTTGTCGGATTCATGTTTGGAAAACTTGTACTTGGTACATTCTCATTTGGTATGTAGGGATTTGGTGGGATGACGTTGTTCGTTTGAAGGCTCATGCATTGATTGTTCGGTTGACAAACTTGTAGGTTTGGATTTAGATCTACCATCGGGAAATGTGTTCCAATCTTTGATTTGGGCATACTCACACTTGTTGTGCCATTGACATTTGTAGAAGGT